>QEPC01011341.1:146489-159308 GCA_003113815.1 Sphenodon punctatus
CATTCTCGGTGCCCGGGCTGCGTCTCTGGAACTCCCTGCCGGAGGAGGCCCGCCTGGCCCCAAGCCTATTAGTATTCCAGCAGAAATGCAAGACATGGTTGTTTACCCCCCTCCCCAAAGGCCCGGGCGGTGATTTTTTATTCCCCTATCCCAATTAAAGCTATATCCCTGGCCCTGTTTTATATGGTATTTTAAATCTTTATATGGAATTTTTAAGTGGATTGTTTTAGATTGTTTTTTATTGTTGGAAGCCACCCCGAGCTGTTGTTCAGGAGGGGCGAGGTATAAATTTAAATAAATAAATAAATAAATATTGGTGACAACGCACCCCGAACCCTCTCACGACCTCCTGCAAGGGCTGTGTATATACATTAAACAATGGAGACAGAATGGAACCCTAGGAAATGCCGCAGGATAAAGCACGGGGGCAAGATGTTTCAGCTCCCAACACTACCCGCTGGCTTCTCCCTGAGAGGAATGAGCGGAACCATTCAAGAACAGTCCCGTCCAAACCCCCCAGGTCACGCAGCCGTCTCAACAGCAGCCCATGGTCCATGGTGTCAAAAACGGCTGAGAGATCTAGCAGGATGAGAAATGTTGAATATCCCGCACCCATCTCCCGGTGGAGATCGTCGACCAAGGCCACCAACGCCATCTCGGTGCCATAGCTGGGGGGAGCCCAGATCGAAAAGGGTCCAGGAAACCAATGCGATCTAGATACGCCTGGAGCTGGATTGCCACCGCCCGCTCAATAACCTTCCCTAAAAAGGGAAGGTTAGAGACAGGTCTGTAGCTGGTGAGTGCATCCACGTCCAACGATAGTTTCTTCAGCAGGGGGCGCACCACAGCCTCCTTGAGGCTAGACGACAACCTCCCCTGCCGCAAGGATGCATTAACCACCCTCGCCAGCACTGTCCTCAACGTCTCCCTGGAGGCTTTCACCAGTCAGAACGGGCATGGATCAAGTTCACAACCGGTGGCTCTCCCAGACCCCGAGACACCCACCGCATCGGCTGGCGTCACTTCCTAAAACTTCCCCCACAAAGTTGGACCAGACAGGGCCGCCATCCCCTCACGCTCTCCACCTACTGCCCCTAATCCAGCATCAAAGTCGCTCTGAATCCGAGCGATCTTGTCTGCGAAGTAGGTGACAAACTCCTCACAGCGGGCCTGGGACAAATCCCCGTCCAAGCGGAGGGAGGCCGGACTAACCAGCCCCCGCACCACCCGAAACAGCTCCGCCGGGCATGACTTTGCAGATGCTATGGAGGGCAGCAAGGAACTCCTTCCTTGCTGTCCTCACAGCCTCAACATAGGACCGCAAATGGGCCCTACGGAGAAGTTGGTTAGAGTTAGATCGAGTCCGACGCCAGCGTCGCTACAGCCTCCTACCTACTCGTTTCATACACTGCAGCCCCTCGGTAAGCCAAGGGGCCCTGCAGTGACGAGACAGAGGGTGTCTCAGAGCCACCCTGTCACTGGCCTCCTCCAGTAAGTTGTTCCAATGCTGAACCAGCTCATCGACAAGAGTGACCTTCCAGGTCCAAGGTTAACTCCCTCAGGACCTCCTGGAACCGCTGAGGTTCCATCAGCCTCCGAGGGCGGACCATCCTAACTGGTCCATTACCCTTCTGGAGGGGGGTGCGCTGAGAGAGTGGCCTGAAGGAGATAATGGTCCGTTCATGACAAGGGTACCGCCCTGACCTCCCCCACTACCGGACCCCCCGCCTCAAGGCCAGAACCGAAGATCAGGTCGAGGGTGTGCCCCCCCACACGGGTCAGGCAGGTGACCTCCTGGGACAAATCCATGGTTGCCATGGTGGCCATGAATTCTCGCTTCGCCCCAACAAGGCTGGTATCAGCGTGAATGTTGAAGTCCCCCAGAACCAAAGTCCTAGAGGAGCCCAACACCACCTCCGAGACCAGCTCTGCTAGAGCGGTAAGGGATGCCACCGGACAGGAAGGGGTCTGGTATACCAGCAGCACCCCTAGCTTGCCCCCAGCCAAATCAACCACCACTTGAAGGGCCTCAATACCCATAATCTCCTGGACTGGATACCTCCTAACAGGCCAGTCTTCTCTAAAAATAATCGCTACACCACCTCCCCGGCCATCCGTGCGGGGCTGATGCTGCACGGCATACCTGGCCGGAACGAGATCTGCCAAAGTTGGACCAGCCAGCTCGTCCAGCCAGGTCTCCGTAATACATGCGAGGTCCACGGCCCCATCCAAGATAATATCCCGGACAATTGGGGCCTTGTTCACAACGGACCTCACATTTAGCAACAGCAGTCCCCCACGTGTGGGCCTTGGACCCGGCTCCTCCCTCACCCTCAGCGGAGGAATGGCAACCGACACCTCCCTCAGGTACCTTGGTCCCCTAGGGGCATGAGCCATCCAACTCCTTGGACCATACCATCCTCGTCCAAGAACCACCCCAATAGCCGCACCCTCCCCTCCATCCACCAAATCCTGGCCCCCAAATCCTGGCTGCTCGCCTCATGACCTTCTTCCCCCCACCCCCAAAACCTCCCCCCCCCCCCCCCCCCCCCCCCCCCCTACACCCCCACCCTTCCTCCCTAGCCCTGAGAACAGATACCCCACTAAAAAGCATCCCCTGCCACCCCTACGGCCCCAAAGTGCCGCGGCCCTGCGGCTCGCGGCAGGAGCCACTGGCCGCTGGGCTTTAAAGCCCCGGCTGCTTCCGGGTGGGGGAGGGGACAAGCTGGCCCTCGTTACAGGCTTCTATGCTCCCCCCGCCGCCCCCCAGCACTCACAAAAGTCCTGTCTCTCCGCAGGTGGCAGCGGAGCAGATTGAGCAGCGGTGGCACCCGTGGACCCCCTCCTCTTCAGCCGCGAGGTGACAGCAGCCCGGCAACAGGCATGTGGGCAGGCAGGTAAGTGAGTAAATGGCTAAGGGGTTAAAGGGGTGCTCAGGAAGGATAATATATTTGTGGTGTACAATATATTTATTAATGATCTGGAAAAGCGAACGAAAATAAGATGATCAAATCTGTAGACGACATGGTTAGTCAAGGTAGATCAAACCCGAGCAGACACAGAAGCATCATGCAAGACTGAGGGAAATTTAATGTTGACAAGTGCAAAGCGATGCACATAGGGAAAAACAATCCAAATGATGTACACAACGCTGGGTTCTAAATTAGGGGTTACCACTCAGGAAAAGGCTCTTGGGAGTCACTGTGAACAATACATTGAAATCCTCAGCTCTGTGTGGCAGAGGCCAAAAAAGAACATAGGATGTTAGGAATTATTTGGAAAAGGATAAAGAATAAGACAGAAAATATCATAATGCCTCTATATAAATCCATGGTGTGAACTTTGTGCGCTGTTCTGGTCACCCCATCTCAAAAAAGATTGGTGAACTAGAAAAGGTTCAGAGAAGGGCAACAAAAATGGTATTGGACAGCTCCTGTATGAAAAGAGGCAGCCAAGGTTTGCGCTCTTCAGCTTAGAAACAACAGAGGAGATAGGACAAAAGTTTATAAGATTGTGAGTGGTGTGAAAGTAGTAACCAGAAAACAGTTATTTACCCTCTCAAACAGCAGTAGAACTAGAGGATACTCTATGAAACTAACTGGCAGCAGATTTAAACAATCCCCCCCGTGCACAATTAACTTGTGGAATTTGTTCCCAGATGTGGTCAAGGCCAGTCGTATATCAGGGTTTAAACAAGGATTGGATAAGTTCTTGGAGAGTAGACCACTATTAGCCAAATAGGTTTAAAGGATGCAACTTCTTACTGGCAGGCGCTGGGAATGAACAACAGGGAATGGATCCCCCATTGTGACCTGTTGGGTATTTCTCCCAAGCCACCGAGACTGGCCGCTGTTGGAGACAGGATGCTGGGCTCGATGGACCCCTGCTCTGACCCAGTCTGGCACTGACTATGTTCTTATGTTGCTTTCACTCAATGGCCATTTCGTGCATGCACAGATTTTTGTTCGTTTCTTGTTTTTATGAGATCTTTCAAAGATCTAGGGCAGAGATCTCAGTGCAGGGCACAAAGTCTCACAAGACTTAAAAGGATTCTTGTTTCAGCGCCCCCTTGCTCCAGTTCTCACAGTAGCCAAATTCTCTGCTCGAGAAAGAACGAACCACCTTCTAACTTTATGACTAAATGAACCCTGTTCTCAACTCAGGCTGAATAATGTTAGATGTGGGGGTGGATCAAGGTGGAAATGGACGCCTACTGGGGCATTCCACTCCAGTGTGTGTCTGCACTATGTACAGGGGGGAGCTAGGGGGGGAATGGGCCCTGCTGGGGCACTCCGCTCCAGTGTGTGTCTGCACTATGTACAGGGGGGGAGCTAGGGGGGAATGGGCCCTGCTGGGGCACTCCACTCCAGTGTGTGTCTGCACTATGTACAGGGGGGAGCTAGGGGGAAATGGGCCCTGCTGGGGCACTCCGCTCCAGTGTGTGTCTGCACTATGTACAGGGGGGGAGCTAGGGGGGAATGGGCCCTGCTGGGGCACTCCACTCCAGTGTGTGTCTGCACTATGTACAGGGGGGAGCTAGGGGGAAATGGGCCCTGCTGGGGCACTCCGCTCCAGTGTGTGTCTGCACTATGTACAGGGGGGGAGCTAGGGGGGAATGGGCCCTGCTGGGGCACTCCACTCCAGTGTGTGTCTGCACTATGTACAGGGGGGAGCTAGGGGGAAATGGGCCCTGCTGGGGCACTCCGCTCCAGTGTGTGTCTGCACTATGTACAGGGGGGGAGCTAGGGGGGAATGGGCCCTGCTGGGGCACTCCACTCCAGTGTGTGTCTGCACTGTGTACAGGGGGGGGAGCTAGGGGGAAATGGGCCCTGCTGGGGCACTCCGCTCCAGTGTGTGTCTGCACTATGTACAGGGTGGGAGCTAGGGGGGAATGGGCCCTGCAGGGGTACTCCACTCCAGTGTGTGTCTGCACTATAGATGAACACGTGACCAAATCAACACAAGTGTATTAACCCAGAGTCAGACTTCTGTGCTGCAGGGCTCTGTAAACCTGCCTATACGTATCCAACTTAGCCAGTAGGCTCCTCCAGACATTGAACAAATTGCAGTCTGACATCCGAGCTTACGATGACAGAGACAATACACTAAAACCACAATTTTAGCCACAAATAAGAGAACGTGATGGCTTTCTTACTTTTTCTGATGCTGTTGCAATTCTTGTTCCCTGTAGGTTTAAAGCTATACAGCTCAAGACTCCTTCATGAGCTGGGATGTCTACAGGAGGTTTCTCTGTACTTGCCAGGTCTACTATCTGCACGTGTCCAGTATGTGTTCCAGGGAATGCAAGGAGGGAATTGTTACTATTGGGACACAGGACACACAGACCTAGAATAAAAAGTTGAGATAGGAGCAGTTTTATAAACAAGACAGGAGTTTAAGATTTACTCTGCTATTAGACAGAAGACCCAGAAGGCTAGACAGAACATGTTCATAGACTGAAATACTACACAACTGGCAGTTTGTTTTTAAAGCCAAGCCTCACAGCACAACTACATTTTGTCCAATTCCAACAACGTTTTCAGCACACAGATGTACAGATATGATGCATCATTGTAAGCGTGGCAGAGAATTAAGAAACTGAAGACCCTGCCTCAACTGCTTTCCCACAACTTAAAACATGGCAGCAAGAACATCTCTGTAGCAAGAACTAAGGCTCAGGGACACAATGATGCTATTATTTACCTAGCACCAGTAGTGCTGAGTTACAGATGGGTCTTTACCCCAAAGGCTAGGCAGAACCATACTAGGATAGTTCACTAATTCTGTCAGACTCTTTGTATGGTCTAGGCCAGGCCATGAGTACATCCAACACAGTCTCCCTTCCCAGAACTGATGTGGGGTGGAAACGTTTCCACTATATTTTTCCAGAAATTTTTCTCATTCTAAAAATGCATCCTTTCATAAAATTAGTAACATAAATATAACTTTTTTTCCTAATTAAATATTTTAAGTTCAACTACTTTTGGCTATTGTAAAACTTGAGATATTTATCCAGCACATAAAATTAACAGTGTACTTTTTTTGTTTTTTTACACTAAGTACAAGTCAATCAAATCCCAACAGATTTAGAGGATTGGAAAAAAATTCAGAAAGTTTGCATTGGAAAACTTTCCAGAGTATTTTCAGTCAACATTTTCTGAAAAATCCACTTCTCACTGCTCCAGGAGTACAGTTGACAGTAAGTTCATGTATTTAAATTTATATGCTGCCCTCCCCAAAGGTTCAGGGTAGCTTACAGATCATAAAAACATTAAAACGCAAAAATCCTACACTTCCCCACAAACCCTACCACAACCCCCAGTAAACCCACCCAATATCATCACTCCTCCCAAGCCCCTCAAAACTATCCCAATCCCCTATCCCCACCCATCAAACAAAAAGGTCTTCTGCCACTAACACAAAACTCCCAGGTTTGGGCTCGAACGAATTTCTGGGGGAAGGGAATTCCAAAGTATTGGAGCCACCACCGAGAACGCCTCACTCAGAGCCCTTGTTGTACGAACACAGTGGACAGTCCCCACAAGGAGGCACTGCCGGCCAATCGCAGGGGCTGCAAGGGGGCATGGAAGGACAGGGGGTCTCAGAGAGGTGGGCCCCAGACCATTTAGGGTTTTTAAAGGTCAAAACTAGACCCATGAATTGTGCCCGGAAAGCTATAGGCAGCCAGCGCAGTCTTCAGAGCACTGGTGCTACCAGTGCCTTGTCCCCGAAAAGAGCCGGGCCACCACATTCTGCACCAGCTGTAGCTTCCGAACAGTCATCCAGGGCAGCCCCACATAGAATATGGGTGTAAATAAGCATGTGGACAAGGGAGACCCAGTAGATATAGTGTGTGGATTTCCAGAAAGCATTTGATAAGGAAAGTCATGGGATTGGAGGTAGTGTCTTACTATGGATCAGAAACTGGTTAAAAGATAGAAAGCAAAGGGTAGGACTAAATGGTCAGTTTTCACAATGGGGAGATGTAAACAGTGGTGTGCCCCAGGGATCTGTATTGGGACCGGTGCTGTTTAATGCATTCATTAATGACCTGGAAAAGGACGTTAAGAGTGAGGTGATCAAATCTGCTGATGACACCAAGTTATTCAAGGTAGTTAAAATATGAGCAGACTATATAGGGAAAAATAATCCAAACTATGAGTACACAATGCTCGGTACTAAGCTAGGAGTCACCACTCAGGAAAAGGATCCGGGAGTGATTGTGGACAATACATTGAAATCATCAGCCCAGTGCGCAGCACAAGTGAAAAAAGCAAACAATGTTAGGATTTATTCACAAAGGGATAGAGAATAAAACTGAGGATGTCATAATGCCTCTATACAAACCAATGGTGCGACCACACCTGGAATATTTTGTGCAGTTCTGGTCACCCCATCTCAAAAAAAAGACATAGCTGAACTAGAAAAGGTGCAGAGAAGGGAAACGAGAAAGATGAAGGGTATGGAACGGCTTCCGTACAAAGAGAGGCTTGACAAGCTGGGTCTCTTCAGCTTAGAGAAGAAAAAAACGAGAGGGGACATGATAGAGGTTTACAAAATCTTGAGTTGTGTGGAACGAGTAGATAGGGAATGGTTATTTACACTCAAATAGCACTAGAACTAGGGGGCACTCCATGAAACTAGCTGCCGGCAGATTTAAAACAAATAAAAGGAAGTACTTTTTCACTCAACGCATAATTAACTTATGGAATTTGTTACCAGAGGACGTTGTCAAGGCCAGTAGTATAGCTGGGTTTAAAAAAGGACTAGATAAGTTCTTAGAGAATATGTCCATTCATGGCTATTAAACAAGTAGCTTACGGGATGAACGTCTTACTGTCGGGAGCTGGGAGTGAACAACAGGGAATGGATTGGCTATTTGGACCTGTTGGGTATATCTCCCAAGCAACCAAGATTTGCCACTGTTGGGGACAGGATGCGGGTGCTGGGCTTGATGCACCATTGGTCTGACTCAGTCTGGCACTACTTATGTTCTTAATATGTTGCGGTAATCCAGCCTCAAGGTTGTGAAAGCATGGATGACACTGGCCACATCCAAGTCAGAAAGAAAAGGCAGCAGCACACACACTGGATGGAGTTGGTGAAAAGCGCTCCTTTCCAACGCCGCAACCTGACAATCCAGGTGCAGCAAGAGGTCCAGGAGCACACCACAGCTGCGAACCTGGCTGGCCATGGCAGGCTGGACTCCCCTCCAGGTCACAAGGCTGGACAACCATCACCACCTCCCATTCCATGAAGTCTGGAGGCAGGATGAACTAGATTGACAGCCCCTTGCTCTTCTCTGTCTAACAGGACAGGTAGCAGGATCTTGGGCTCTGTTTTCCATGGAGGGTCAACCTTTTCGTTTTTTCTCTCTTTTCCTTCCTCTAGCCTCCCCCTTGCTCCCTTCTCTGCCCCCAATGTGCCCCACCTCCCCTCACTGGTCAGGAGGCGCTCCAGAGAAGCTTGACGGAAGAGTCTTTCTTGCCTACCTCCTTGTGGGCGTTCTTACGAGGACAGCAGGCAGCATGGTATGGCCTATTACCCAATCCCACTTCCCACCACGTAGCCAGCAAGTGAGACGCTCCCCCCATGCACAAAGCAGGGATGGCAAGGAGGCCTTTCAGGAGGGCAATCCCAACAGCATCCGCTACCCACTGGGCAGGACAGCACCGGTGAGGATACCCATACAGGACCCAATCCCTCCTCCTCTCCCCTCATTTTCTTATTTGGTTTGGCCAGGACTGTTCTCTCCCCAGTCGAGGCCCCTAGAGGGGTTGAGTTGCCCTTGGGAAGTTGGGTGATGTCCCCCCACTCACTACTACTAAGGCTGGTCATGGCAGAGACATTGGAAGCTGCCTCCCACAGGGGGAAGGCTCCTCCCACCACTTGACCTCTGCTGCTGCCTCCTCCTTCCAAGGAAGGTAGAACATGAAAGAGGAGAAGGGGCAGGCGCAAGGGTTTCAATTCTAGGAGGAGTCACAGTGCCCATCCCAGGAGCAGGAATGGGAAAGAGCCGAAGAGCCAGTCCCTCTCCCTCCCTCCCCTTCAGGTCTTCTAGTTCCAAGAGCTCTCCAGTCCTCTGCCTACCAAAGACCCAGTGATCCTACAGGGGTCAGGCTTCTCCCTTCTGAGCTGTTCAACAGGAGGCCAAGGATGCTGGCAGTAGCCATGGACAGTACCCTGCAACTGCCAATTCTACGGAGCCTGATTCCTCAGAGGGACCTAAAATTATTTACCTCCAGCCCCGACCGACTTCTCTGAATGGCTCCTCCGGATTTCCATGTACTCAAGAGTTCAAGCATGCCCCGAAGGAGCCTTTTGTCCAGTCAGCCATGTTCACATTCTTGAGGCTGTTCTACATTTGGAGTCCATCGCAGCAACAAAGCAAGGTTCTGGAGCCTACCCTTCCTTTTCTGTGACAAAGTAGTCTTGAGATTACAGAGCTATGCTGGAGCTGAAGACCCCTCCCCCCCAACTGCAGAGAACAGGTCAGGTGGCTCCAAATGGAGACCTTACGATCAACTGTAGCCTTGATCTGTCCAGAAGACTTCCTAACCTCACTAGATCTCAAGGTATGCGGAAACGCAGCCCTATTAGGGACGGTGTCCAGAAGGTTAAGTAACAAAATAAGTTAAGGCTGCTAAAAACAGAGGAAGAGTAAGGAACTGGTGGGTCTGCCGCTGTTAGTAAAGATGGTGAAATGAGATAAAGTCAGCAGAACTTCTCAATTCCTTTTCCCCTTTACAGAAAAGGGAAATTGTGACCAGCCTGGCAACAGGTGTATGAATGAAGAGAGGGGAAGATTGCAGGCCAAAACAGATGAAGAGGTAGTCACAGAATACTTGTCTATTTGGAATGAATTCCACCATAGGGTAATGAAAGAGCAGGTTGATGTATGTTTAGAACCTCTGCCAGTTATCTTCAAGAACTCTTAGAAAACAAGTGAGGTGCCAGAAGACTGGAGACAGGCAAATGTCCCTGTTTTTAAAAAGGAGGATCCTGGAAATTACAGACCAGTCAGTCTGACTCCAAAACCTTTGTGTTACTGTGAACCCAGCTCCTTTGATATACATATTCCCTTCACCTGACAGCAGTTGGTCCAATAAACAAGATCATTGGACCAATGATATCAATTAAAAGACAGCAATGAAAGCAAATCATTTCATCTCCTGCTCCAATACCCTGGGAAGATGCTAAAACAGATTATAAAGCAGTCTGCAGCCACCTTGGCGACAATGCAGTCATTACTCGCAGCCAGCATGGATTTGTCAAGAACAAGTCACGGCAGACTCTTTCAAAGCGTAATTAGTTTAATAGAGGAGGGGAATGCTGTGAACATAATACATCTGTCAATTGCTTTGCTGAAACCAAGAGCCTCATACGAGATCCTCATTGACAACAAGCTAGCACAGTGTGGGCTGGAGGATACTACAACAAGGGGGATTCATGGTTGGCTGAAGATCCAAACTCCAAGAGGGATCCCCCAGTGGATCATCCTGAAATCAGAGGGACGTACAGAGTGGGGTCCCGCAGGGCTTTGTCCTGGAGCTAGTGCTTTTCAACATATTTATTAATGACTTGTGTGGAGGGAATACCTATCAAGTTTGCAGATGACACAAAAAGGAGAAGCAGCTAACAGCTTGATAGGTTGCAAATCTGGGCTAAAATTAACAAAATGAAATTCAACTGAGATAAATGTAAAGTTCTGAATTTAGAGAAGAAAAACCAAAACGCACTAGCACCAGTATAAGCTGGGGGGGTGGGGGGATTCCTGGTTTGGCAGCAGCCATGGGAGAAGGATCTAGTCGGGACTGTGGCTGATCGTTGATCACAAACTGAATGCAAGTCAGCAACAGGATATGGCTGTAAAAAAGGCGACTGCAATTTAGGCTGCACTAACAGAGATCATTGTCTCCAAGTCAGTGGAGGTAATCAATCTCACTGTTCCGCACCGGTCAGACCACACCGCAAGTACCGTGTCCAGTTTTGGGTGCCTCATTTTAAAAATGAGGATAAATTTGAACAGGTTTGAGGACAGCAACAATGATGATTACGGATCTAGAAAGCAAAACTGATGAGGAAAAATTGCAAGAAGTAGGTATGAAGGGGTGATATAATTATCATCAAGAAGATGGCAAGACCCTGTTCTTCACCGCTATAGAGCACAGGACTAAAGGTAATGGGCTCAAATTAGAGGAAGGTAGATTTTGGTTAATGGACCAAGTTGCCCACAGAGGTTGTAGGCTCTTCGTCATGACTGGAGGTTTTCAAAGAGAGGCTCCCCCACAAACGAGGCACCAAGAACAGGATGTTGTAGCTGTTGCCATCCTGTATCCCAGCAGGGGGCTGGACTAGATGCCCCTTTCAGTGGACAGTCTATGATCTAGCCAGCATCCTGATGTGGGAACAGGAATGAGAGACTCTCAGTCACTGGAGGTTTTCAAAAAGAAGTTGGACAACCATCTGTTGGGGATATTGTAGCTGTCATCCTGTATCAAAGCAGAGTATGAACTAGAGGACCCCCAAGCGAGGTCCCTTCCAACTCTAGGATTCTGTGAAAGCTCTCTGTTAGAATATTGTGTCTGAAATCTTCAATTGCAAACCAGGATAAATAAAATATTTTTCTTTTTTCTTAAGTGTTACAAGGAATCACAAAGCTAATTTTATGCATAACATTTTGCAACATCCTTCCACCTTGGTCTGAGGTGCTGCAATCCTAAATCATTCCAAAGGCTTTCCATTTAGCATTAAAGTTGAACACACTCAAGGACTCTGAACTACAAGTGTCATAATGAGCAAGGACAAAGTAAGTGAATTCCTTGCCCTACCTATCTAATGATCCTTATGTACTTTACTAACCTTTAGGGTTGTAGCAGGTTTCAAAGACATGCAACTGGTGGGGATTGTGTGTGAAGGTGAAAACTTTAATCATGGAGTCCAACACAACAACAATTCTGAAAGAGAAAACAGAACAGGTGAGGTGCTGCTGGATTCAGACAGCACCCAAGTGTTTAAACTTATTCCACACATTCCCTCCTTTCAGCAGGCTACAGTGACTGCACATGGAGCTCTACAACAGGAGTGGAATTACTGAGCAGGATTAAGCAGACAAAAGTGTAATCCTGCAGGAATCTACAGGAGGGCCCTTTCTCCCAGCTGACAACACTGCACTGCCCGCCCCCAAGTCAGCCTGCCCAGTGTCCATTCCCGATCCAGGAATGCAGCTCATCTCAGGCTTAATCCCTGGGATTCCATGTGGGATAGGAGTGGGCTCCATGCAAGGCTCTACCAGGAGGTCTTACAAAACCACTTTAACCCACCAGTACCATCATCTAACAAGGTCATCTGATCTCCTTCAGCTGCTCAAAATTCAAGCCCTTATTTCTGCTACATGAAATAATAGACACACCCTCAAATTTCTTTGCATTTAGACAATAAAAAAAGATGTCAGGGACTGCACGATATTATTATTATTAACAAACATTTATATAGCGCCAGCAGTGTACCTGGCACTTTACAAAGTAACAAAATAGACACAGTCCCTGCCCCTAGGGCTTACAATCTGAGAGACGGGAGCTGGGGAGAGACGTAGGAAGGGGAACAGAGGGAGAGACAAGGGGTCTAGCATTCATGAAGATGCGAGGTCTCAGATGCACGTACTTGGCTTGGTTACGATGAGAATGACAGCAGGCAGGTCCATGTGGCAAGGATAAGGGTACACAGACCACAGGTATAGGATATAGTGGATCAGCAGGATAAAGGGTCAGACAGAGCAGAGCGAAAGAGGTGAGTTTTAAGGAGAGATTTGAAGGTATG
>QEPC01011341.1:186385-209475 GCA_003113815.1 Sphenodon punctatus
GGGGGGGGCTCGGGCAGTCAGGGGGGCACATGGAAGGAGGGTTTACTCCGGGCGGGCAGTGATGACAGAATGATTCCAAAGCCTCGCAGCCCCCTCAGCTGGCAGCAGCAGATGCCGCGGATTCGGCCTAGGTTGGCCTGGGCAGGGTAACGTGCTGCAGGACTGGGTCGTACTAACTAGGGCAGAAAGGAACCACCAGCCGCACGTCTTGCCCCCACAGTGACTTGCCGGATGTTTGCAGTGAACTCGGCGCAGCGGAGCCTCCAGCGCTGGGACTGGCCCTTCCTTGACTTGCAAGTTACATTCTGATTGACTTGCTTGCCTGTGGCCTGGGAGCCGAGGGCGTTATTGTCACTGCCCCCCTATTCATTTTTGCTTCTCTTTTCCCTCAATCTCTTAGGTGTGTCCCTCATAGGAAAATGTCCCTGTACGTGCCCCTCTCTCGGCGACGCGCTGCTGTTGTTGCCTAGTTGGGCTGGGGTAGGATTTCCAGTTCCTGGATCTGGCACTTGTACAGTTCCTACTCCAAAGTGCTGAAAGACTGAGCAGAGATGAGGGCAGGCACGCAAGGAGAGAGGCCTGATTCATGGCACCCTACTCTTCCTGAGCTCACACCTTAAACACCTCTGCCCCCAACTTCTGGGCTGCCCTCGGAGCTTGTACTCATTTTCAAAGGTTTTCCTTCCCTGATAGACGGAAGAGATGGACTCCTTTTCCTGTCCATGTAGGTGAGGAGGGCACATCAAGCAATTGTAGGGGAGGAAACCATTGCAGTACCAGCATCTGGCTCTTGGCTCTGTGACAATTGCAGAACCATGGATAACTAAAGCCAGGCATTAGTGGGATTAAGCAGTGGGAGTGTGCCCTACTGGCCTAGCTATTTCCCATCTGCTTAGGGGCCTCGAATTGAGGCAAGCAACCACAGCACAACCTCGTTAGAATATGCATTGTGTTACTGCAAATTTGGTTATATTTATTTATTTATTTATTTATTTATTTTTATTGATTTCTTTATATTTATTGGCCGCCCCCTCATGCCTACAGCATCCCGGGGCAGCTCACAACAAGTAAATAAATAATAAAAACATAATAAAATAAGAGTAAATACCACTGTCCCTTCTGAAGGCCTGGGCGAACAGCCAGGTCTTACAGGCTCGGCGAAAAGCTATCAGGCCTGGGTCCAGGCAAGCTTCTTCCAGGAGGGAGTTCCAAAGTCATGGCTTGTCAACCGAGAACACCCTCTCCATTGTGGCCCCCCGTTTAGCACAGGGGACCTCTAAGAAGGCGCCCCCGGCAGACTGCAGGGATCGCCCTGGGGTGCGGAGGGCGAGGCGGCCCCCGAGGTATGAGGGGCCCAGACCGTGTAGGGCTTTATAGATCAACACCAGCACCTTGAATCTGGCTCGGTGCGCTATAGGCAGCCAGCGCAGAGTGCGGAGCACCGGTGTTATGTGCTCCCGCTGCCTCCTCCCCGTAAGGAGACGGGCCGCCGCATTCTGCACCAGCTGCAGCCTCCGAACCAGAACCAAGGCATAACACCTAATGTGCTTAAATAAAAAATACAATACTCTTTGTTTTTTAATTAATATTGCAGTGTGGCCATTCAGTGAAGCCAAAGATACAAGATTTAAGCATCCTTGTTCTAATAGGAATTTGGTTATAAGGAACGCAGGATGAGGTGTGGCTCCCAAGTAACATGTCCTTGGCATGGGGGTGGGTGGGATGAGATGAAGGGTACAATCAACTTGAGTCCTGGAGGAAAAGAGAGCTTTCTGGTTTTGTAACCGACTGACAACAGGTGTGATAGATGGCAGGCGTGGCCTTACCCATGAGTCTTTAGTTAAAAATAGATGCGTCTCTTTGTCAATGATTGTGGGAATAGCCCAATAGAATGTGGACAGGAGTTTGGGGACAGGGTTGTGCTTGGTGACAGTGGACAGAGTTTTGATTTAACAGACTGCCTGAGGCAGGAGGGGGCAGGATAATAAATGTTTAAAATAAATAAATAAGTTGCTGCTATTCTCGATAGTGCAGTTCACCAAGCAACGGCATATTCCATTGTAAATCCTGTTTAATTTTTTTCTACTCAGCCACCGAAATTTCTCGTGGGTTAAACCTGGCATGTTTCAGGGTGAATGCATTATCTGTCTCTCTTTCCCCCCCCCCCCCCTTTCCTGTGGTCACTTTAATGCATGTGTCTATGCCCAAAGCAAAGCATGCTGTTACGCCTTGCTGATTCCATTACTGTCTGAGCAAAGACTGTCCCTTCTCCAGGGCCTGGTTCTGCAATTGACATCTCAGCAAGGCATCCCATTGAAGTCATTTGAGCTGCTGAAGTAAGCAATTATTGCTGAACTTGAGCAAATCTTGCAGAATCCAGCCCTAAGTTTGGAACTTGAAAAGGACACTCTTGCTTGAAAGAGTGTGCCAACTAGTGAGTCTCCCCATGCTCCGTCTATTTGACGGCTTCTGCAGAGGGCGTAGTCCTAGATGGCAGGGGCTAGTCTACCCTGGCAGATGGAAGCAGCATGGGATACCAGCATGCCGTACTTTGTCACTGCTTCGCGAACGTCGTCTCTTGTTCCCATCCTGCCCAGTGAATGAACATCTCGTTTATGTCTATTCCGCTCCTGAACGGAAGGGGTGAGGGGTTGAATCCCATGCAAGCTACTGGAAGCTAGGGAGACTATGCCAGGAGTGGCCAGAGTTCCCAATACCAAGAACTGTGTGTACGCAGACGCGCATGCAAGCCTCTTCTGCTTTGTGATTGGCTGGTGGAACGCCCAGTGGCTGCTGAGGAGTGGCTGGGATTCAGCTACAGTGGAGTAAGGCAGCGTGGGGCCCAGGACTAGCTGCATGCCGTTGCTGAGCCAGTTTGGCCCCACTTGAACTATGCTATTCCTATAGGAGTAGGCTGCTGCACTTCGAGTGTTGGCTTTACTCTGCTTTTAGGAGTTGGGTGGTGTCATTCATTCTCCAGGTGTATTCCTCAATGTATCCTGTCCCCCCCCCCCCCCTTACCTCCCCTTTTTCTATTGTTTTCTATTGCTGTATTCTATGTTGTGAAGCACTTTGAGCAGCATTTGGCCAGGGGGAGGGGGGAGGGATGCTATAAAATGACAATGATGATGAGTTTAGGTGGGTGGGTTACAGTAAACAGTCTAAGCAGCAGAGCTCTGGGTCCTGAATCCTGGCTGTGTGTGTGACCTGGAACTCGGGCTACTATGTCTGAAACCTCCAGATCTCTCTCCCTTCTTTGAGTGCCTCTTAAGTGCCCAGAAAGGCTGATGTCTCCCCTTCTCTCTGACAGGCCAGGAGGATGTTTGAAGGCGAAATGGCAAGTTTAACAGCCATCCTGCAAACACAGACGGTCAGGGGACCTAAACCCATCCAAGTGATTGACCTGCCTGAGGGGGGTAGCCTGCTTGTGATGGAGCACTTGGAAATGAGGAGTCTGAACAGGTGACTTCTGGCAGTTTCCACTCCTTGCCTGTGACTTGGTATTCTTTACATTATAAAGATTTGCTTAACAAAATGACAGAATTGTTCTTTTTTAAAACGCATTTGTACTTTAACAAATTTTAAATGTGACAACCTGTAGGAAGGACTGAAACTTACTAGATTATCCTAAAAGAACTTAAATATTTGTTTAGAAAATGTAGAATCAGTGAGCACTACTTTGACTGACTTCAATGAGTGAAAGCATGCTTTTTTTAACTTACAAAATCGGGGTGAAATGGGGGAGACATAATAGTGGTTTTCCACTACCGGAAGGGCTGTCCCGGAGAGGATAGCAAAGACTTGTTCTCTCTTGGCCCTTAGGGGAGGACTAGAACCCATGGGCTCAAATGACAAGAAAGCAGATTTCGGCTAAACATTAGGAAGAACGTCCCAGCGGTAAGAGCTGTTTGAGAGTGGAAGAGGCACTGCTGAGGGGGGCAGGGTGGGGGTGGACTCTCCTTTGCTGGAGGTTTTCAAACAGGCTGGACGGTTCGTCTTTCAGGGATGCTGTCGCTGTGAATTTCCTGCACTGAGCAGGGGGTTTGACTAGATGGCGTCTTAGGTCCCTTCCAATTCCATGATTACTTTAACCTTTGATGTATAAATATGACACCACACCAGTAACTTCAGTGGAAGTTAAGCATCTGCCTAAATGTGTGCAAAACTGAGCTCTTTGGGCCCATTTCTGCAAAGACCTAAACCTGGGTGAGGCGACACAGCCTGCTGGGAGCAGTTGCCGTGTACTCTGTAAGTAAGTAAATGTTTATTGACTTGTTGGCCCCATGGCCCACACAAGATAAAACAAAAGAAAGGAAAACAAAGGAACAGAAATTGGGAAATAGAGGAACCAGACATAACAAACCGAACAAATGCCAAATGTGTACAGTAAATCAGAGAAATAAACAACAATGAATGCATAAGTGTACATGTCCATAACTGACAGCTGTCAAAAAGTTGCCCAATAGAGATACACAAAAATTAATAAACAATAAAATAAACATTAAGATGAATTAGAAGTCAGTCTTGAACGAATGGACCCAATTCTTACTGCAAAAATATCCACTGACCTAGTTCTAGCTGGGCCTTATCCCCTAGAAGATAGAGCAGCTGCTGCAATTTGGGTCGAGAATCCAACAATTTCTTGAAGTTGGCAACGTAAAGCAGCATATAAAGGACAGGAAATTAGATAGTGCCCCAAGTCCTCAACCCTGCCTCCACATGGGCACAACCGCTCGGAGTATGGGACCCCCTGGTCGCGCCCTAACAGGACGACTGTGGGCATGGACTGAAACCTAAGCTCAGAATCAAGAAGCTGGTAGATATATGAAGCCGCCCCATGCGGTTGGTAGTAAATATTTATAAAAAGGAGCAGTGTTCGCACTACTAGCAAGTACCCTTAGTTTTTGTCTGTTGATGTCATGGATACATTGCTTCAGCAACCTGGGTACTAGGAAGACCCTTTAGGGATGCTCCTGAAAAGCCCAGGAAAGCTAACCGAGATCTAACATCTGCCCACCAGGAATCAACACCACCAATCGCATCCAATTGTTTTTCGTTCATAGCCAGGGACAGCAAAGAGGTAACTGGAGCATCACAAAGTTTTGCCCAGAATTTTAAAAGGCGCACTTGGATGATAGCCCCTAGGATTGGAAGCCCACTTCCAAAGCTAACATTGTGGAATTGGTAGACGAGGGGAGCCTCAGGACTCGTTTCCAAAATTGGATGATAATTGGACATAGTCTATCCGCAACCTTCTTATCATGTCCCCAGAGTGGTACCCCATGCAGCATGCTTGCTACCGCCTTAGCAGTCAGGGCTTTTAGAGCCGCCCGAATACAATGCTGTCCATAATAAAAGCAGAAACGCTGAATGGCAAAAGACTCTGAGCCGTAGCCCTGGCTGCTAATGTATGAGCAAACCAGGCACCATTATCAGCCATAATGATACCCAGATACCTATATGTTCTGGACTGCAGCACGGAATGACCCTGCAGTGACCAGCTATAATTCCTATGGCGTTTTGCAACAAGCATAATTTTGGCTTTCTTGTAATTGATGGAAAGCTTTTTCTTGGAACATCTGTCACCAAAGTCTGCCAAAGATCTAGCTAAGCCACATCTACTGAGGGAAATCACACAGTATCATCCGCATACATTAGGAGATAGATCTTCTTAACCCCAATTCGGCGAGGATGGTAATTCCCAGAATCTCTGTGTTCTAGTATCAGAGAGTTCACATAAATGTTAAATAAGGTTGGTGCCAAAGGCACCCCTGTCGAACCCCACAAAAAGTTGGTATCTGGTCTGATGTGATACCATAAGGTGGCATTCTCACCCTCCTAGATGTACCGGAATATAGAGACCTAATAAGCACCAGTAATCTCCCATCTATATGTAAGCTCTCTAGCTCGGTCCACAGTTGGGCTCTGCAGAGCGTATCAAATGCTGATGATAGATCTATAAATGCCAGAAACAATTTATGCTTGCGACGCTGGTGTGAGAGTACAAAGACATGGGCTATAGTGGAGCAATTGGGTCTAAACCCAGCTTGTTCCTTGGCCAAAATGCCGTCAGCCTCACACCAGGACTGCAGCCTAGTTAGTAGCAGGCTGGTATAGATTTTTGATATAATGCACAGGAGGCTTAATTGGTCTAAAGTTTTTTGGCTCCAAGCGGGACCCCTTCTTATAGACTGGCACTACTGTGCTAGATTTCCAGATCTCCGGAACATTAGCTGACTCATTTATTAGAGAAAAAGATGGGCAATAGCACAAACCCCCCAGTCCGGGAGTACTTGCAATAATTCACCAGGAATGCAGTTGGGGCCGGCCGCTTTACCCCTCTTTAGATGTTCAATTGCTTTGACTACTTCCAAGGGTTCTACCGGACCCCACTGTGGCAAATCACCAAGTGAGGAAAACTCACTCCTATGATCCAGAGTGTGCATCTCAAAAAGCTTGGAGAAATAGCTGGTCCATGCACATGGGGCAATCCTAAGTCATCTTACTGAGGGTCGCTGTTGGACAAACTTATTCACAAGTCTCCAAAAGGCATGAGAGTCCTTGCCATCAATAGCTTCCTTTAGAACTACCCAACAAAGTTCAGTGAATTCCTTCCTCTTCCTGGTACCCAATCTTTTATATTGATTTCTTAAAGTCCTATAACTGTCCAAGGAAAGACCCCCGTCATTAGATTGAAGTTTACAGGTTACCGTCCTTAATAGCGCCCTAGCAGTTCGGCACTCCATATCCCAGCAGGGGCTCTTAAAGCTAGACAAGCAGGCCCTAGGTCTAAGGACCTGAGTAAACTTAGGGCGCAGCACATCAACTAGCTGAGACCATGCAGCCAAGGCCACCGCCAGCTCATTCGCGGACCGTATTTGGGAACCGAGATTCGAAGCCTCAGGACTGGGAAGAATGTCAAGAACATCGGCTTCAACCAAGGGTGACCAACAGACAATACGCTCTACGGGCATCTGGCCCTCAGAGTCAAGGAAGCTCTCGTTATCAAAAGGGAAGGCTACATTGAGAGCAATCTGGATGGGAAAATGGTCACTTGCCACCAATTTCCCCCACCCTGAAGGACCCCAGAAAATTAGCCAGAGAGGGGGAAACAATGGCATAGTCCAGGACACTGCCCTCAACCCCACCCAAGAAGGTCAAACTTCCCTCTATGTCTCCTGGGCAGTTGTTAAGTATCCACAAGGATATATCCAAAGGCAATCTGTATAATTCATGGCCAGCCAAATTAATTTTCTGGTCCCGTGAGGTTCTGAACTGATTGGGGTCTACCCAGGGATCATCCAAAAGATCGCATCCCATACTAGCTAAGATAGGAGGGGCATTAGCCCCAATGTGAGCATTAAGGTCTCCCATAATCATCAGGCCATCATTAGGAAATTGGGCCTGATGATCAAGTAGGACCTCTCTCAACTGTGGCCAAAAGGATGGTACTTGGTTGGCAGGGGGATTATAGGCATTAATCAGGAGTAGTGGAGGGTGATGGGACGGAGAAGTCAGACGCAGGGCCAAAAGATTACTTCCAAGGCCGTCCAAAGTCTCCTGGGAGAGCGTAATCAACAAACCCCCCTTAGGGTGACCTTTAGCCGCCACCCGACATGCAGGGGAAGACCATGTAACAAATCCCTCCACCAGAATATCATCCAATTCACACCAAGTCTCCTGGAGGCAGATTATATCATACTGGCCAAGACAATGCCTAACCTCCAGATCCCTGGATTTAGCAGCCCAGCCAGCAATATTCCAGGACACCCAATTCAAAACTTTTCCCCTGGGATCCCCTAAAAGTCAGTCCACCCCAGCCAGTGACCCCATAACTGATTTGTCCGCTGCACAAGGTGGCAGCATCGGAGAAGGGCAGAGAGCTAGCATAAACTGCCTGTCCATCAGAACCGGGCTTTCCAAAGCAGGCATATTGTCAGACTGAGAACCCTCAATTATAGTATTAGTATCTTGTGTACCTTCCAAATCTATAGGAGTAGAAGTCAGCAAAAGCTCTGGCAGGGGACTCGCAGCATGGCAGAGCAATGGGGCAGCTTTAGGAGGACCAAAGCCAACCCCGGGGGAAGGGACCGGCTGACGCACTCCATCGCCCTACACCCCTGGGCTGGCCGTTCCACCTCCACGTTTGCCTCCTTAGACAAAGAACTTGTGAATACTATGGTATAGGGAAGAGGCCTGTTAAGAAGGAGGTTTGAATTAATGGTAGGTACCATATCTCTAGAGGCCCCTTCCTGTTCCTCAATTCCAGATTGGGGCATTACCTGATGCTGGGAACTCAACTGGACCTCCATTCCCTCCACCTGATCGAGATGCACACCCAGGTCTATAAGAGAGAGTGAGGAGGCAGGTGGTGGTAAATGCTGGTTAGCCTTCAGATCCCCCAGCTCAAAAACCAATGGGCAAGGCTTAACTGTTGGGATGGGGTCTTCCTTCCCTCTGTAAACAATGGACGTCTGGGACAGGAGAGGAAATGGCCCTATTCGTTAGTGCCACCTTTGGCCCGCTGCACCCTCGTGCATGGTGTCTGCAAAGCTTGGATTGGGGGCTTCCTAGCTGTTCGCACAGGGTTTTACACAGTGAGTCAAGCCTAATGTAAGGCAAAAGGGAAGGGTTGGTGGTTTCACACTTGCATTCAAATTTCCTTTCAATATGAGTGTGTGCGTTACATGTCAAGTAGCTGTTCCTATAAATAGTGTTGTGTGTGCGTTGCTAATGTGGAGTGACTTCCATGGGTCTGCTCATAATAGTACAGCTAGGCATGGGATGTAGGTGCTTGTATAATAGGGGCCCGTGTTAAGATTGTGGTCATAATGTTACGTTGGGATTGAGATGGCTTATAAATCAAGGATACCAGGTATACAAGTACAACTCTATTTTATTTGGGATCAACACTCCAGAAAACCAGACTTGGCAGTTTACAAACTACACACACACTTTTTAAAAATTTATTTAAAATTTATATCCCGCTCCTCCTGCCCACAGGGCAGCCCGGGGCGGCGAACAACACTCAATAATTTTTGTTAAAAACAATACCATGTGGGGAAACCCACCCCTACCCCTCGCCAAAAACCCGACGGAACAGCCAGGTCTTACATACGTGCTGAAACAGCAGGAGAGTGGGGGCCAACCGAGCCTCCTCCGGGAGTGAATTCCACAGCACAGGGGCGGCCACCGAAAAAGATCTAACATCGGTGGCCACCCGCCTTGCCCGGGGAACCTCCAAAAAGGCTCCCACGGACGATTTCAAGGGTCGCACGGGCACATGGGGAGTGAGGCGGTCCTATCCTATAGTCCCATAGAAGGTATCTTACGCATCCGAGGTGCCTTTGGAGTTGTGCTGGCTGGTTCAGAAGAAGCGGAGAGGGGGCCCATGGTGGTGCAGGGTAGCCAAAGCTACATGGTGCTCACTAGAATTGGCACCAAGCTCTAGGCCAAAGCAGGCTGGTTTGGGCAGTGCTTATATACAGTTCTTTGGGCCAATGGGAACTGCCCAGTCATGGTTACCACCTCCCTTGTGCTCAAGGGAAAGGGGGTCTGTGGGATAGAGGTGAGGTTACTCTTCTTTGCAGAGAGGGTGGGTCTCTTCCATTGCTTATGGATCGTTGTGAGCTCATAACCACCTTATTGTAACACCCTGTCCATCCTGGCCTTGGGGGATCGATTCCTGTTGGAGCCACCCGCTCTGGGTGTATCAGGTTGTCCACCGGGTGTTGATGGTTTCAGGGTGCCAGGGTTATCTTTATGACCCACCCTTGATGGCGTATTTGTAGTTTTGGCCAGAGATAGTAATACCTAATTGCTGCTTAAATCCATCAACCAGCAATTCCAGGCATCTGGGTGTGTCATGTAGGCTTTCTCTGGGCCTTTTAGCTCTAAGGTGTCCATGGGGGTCTCCTCCTGTATCTGCAGCTCTTGTTTAGTACAGGGACTCGCAACGTGGGCCCAGGCAAAGAATGAAATTGCTCCCCAAGCCAGCTGTCAGTATTGCTCAGAAGCACTTTGAAACAGTCCTCTTTTGGGTTGAATTAAAGTGAATTGCAGAAGGGAGACTTAATCTATGCATGTTTATGCAAATCATTCATGCAAAGTATTCAGTGCTCCCAAGTAGTCACAGCAGTCCAGTGCTCATGACTGGAAAAAGGTTGAGAACTCCTGGTTTAGTATTTGATGGCCGTTTACTGTAACTTCTCTTTGTCTTTGGGTGTCGGTTGTAGTGACAAGTTAATCCTTCTGTTTGGCTGAATTAAAAGTTCATACTGTGAGGCCTCTTTCCTTTGAGAGATGATTTTTAAGTCCTTTGGCCAGCTTATTTTCTCATGTTCTAGAACGTCCTTTTGGGCCTCGGACAGGCCTATGTCCTAACTATGACAACTGTTATTAATATCTAAAATTCCTATTCCTAACGAGATGCCATTTACTGGGTCATACCAATGGTCCATCCAGCCCAGTATCCTGTCTCCGACAGTGACCAAACTTGGTTGCCTCAGGGGAGTACAAAGCAGGTTGCAATGGAGTAATCCATTTGCTCCCTCGCCTTCTGACACTCCAAGTGTCTTGTACCCCTGATCAGCCCAACTAGGAGGCCTTAATGGACCTGGCTTTCAAACATTCATCTAGTTCCTTTTTGAAGCAGCCAGTTACGCTGCCGGCGTGGACAATATCCACAAGGAGTTCCACAGTCTTATTTAATTGGTCGGAGATAAATACACCCATTCACCTTGTTTCCTATTTATAAAAGCTTCTGCTTTTCTCTTCCAAAGTATGTTCACCCACCTCCCTTTCTAAATAGAGAATTTTCTCCCACGCTTGGCAGAAGGACCGGATTTCCTGTGTATTATGAGCATTCACTGTGATTGATGCTAAATTGTTTTGGCTTCACAGGCATTCAGCAAAGCTTGGAACAGAACTGGCTGATCTGCATCTTCACAACCAAAAGCTTGGCATGAGGCTGAAGGAAGAGGGGAGCACAGTCGGTAGAGTACACAACTGCTGCTGCCACCTAGGAAATTAGTTCATTTGATAGAGATGACCTATAGAATGGCACACTTTAATGGACTTGTTAAGTTAGGGTCCTCTAGTTTGCTGTAATGAAAATCAACCTAAAAATGTATTTGTGTGTGTTTAATGGGAATTGAAATCTAGGAAAGAGCATGATCTTGATTTAATGAGTAAAACATTTGTTAAACTTGGGATGTTCCTTTGGGATTGAGTCTCTTAATGGTCATCACAAAGCCTTTGCTTCAGACATGGAGGGTGTGAGGAAGAATAAGAGATAAGAAAACATCATAAGTACCACAGAACTGTAAAATTATTACTAATGGCATAAGAAACGACACTTTTTCCATCTAACATAGGTCCCGTTTTGCGTTTTCACTGGAGATGTACCTAGTGAGACGCAAACAAGCTAAAATAAGACTTGATATACTAGGCTTTCCTCTTTTATTTACCGCACAAGAAAAAAGGAGCTGTCCTCCTCCCATCACAGGACATGCACTTTACAAGCTGTCTTCCTCCTATGCCTTCATCAAAATTTGCTGCCACAATACAAGACGATCCCTTCTCACTAGCCACCCTCATTGCTCTAAGGATATTTATAAAATAAAATGAAGGGACAGCAAAATCCTATTCTAAGGAATAGAAATCCCTGCAAAATTATTCATTTAGATTTGCTGTATATAATAAACACTGTATGAGCTTAGTGTTTGGCGGTCTTAGTTAAGGATGAATTAATATATTTTATTTATGGTCATAGGCCAAATCCTAGTTAAGGGTATCCTTTTAATGACATCAGTAGACATAGAAAATGCAGGAGGAGAATTTTTTAACACTGAATTTCCTGCTTGTTTAGAGTTTGGTAAAGGAAAGATGGCAACATATAGCAAGCCTGATTCATGTTCTATGTAGTTTTTTTGTGTGAATTTCCTTGGGTGTTTCAAAACACTTACCACAGAGAGACGATGGTCCCAACCAAATGCCCCGTGGATCGCGCTTGTGCACAGACCCCATGGATCCACATTGTGGGCACATTGTGCCCTGCGGAAACCAGGCACACAATCTGCGGGGCGCCGGATTGCAGCCATTGACTTGTTGCCATGAGTTGGGTGAGGTACCTGGGAATCCTGACTGATGTTGCCCTCCCCTACTGGTTCACAGTCCCTGAAGTAAGGAGTTGAGGAGATTGTTGAGATGCCTGATGATGCGTTGAACCCAGAGTAGAACTGAAACAGGTGCCTGATTTATTACCCTTGTGTAGTGCCTGCAATTTTGGGTTTACCTTATGGGCTACCCAAGTTGGGAATTATCGGGACCAATTAATGATCAGTAAATCAGTACAGGGAAATTGTGAAAAACGGGATGGAAACTCATTAAGTTGGTATTCTGGGAGCAAAAGTCTGAAAATCAGGATGTGTGGTAAACCATCGCCGGGCACTCATTGAGTACTTATTAGTACCCAAAGATGGGGGGCGGAGCCGAGTGCTGGAAACTCGATAGACTCATCCATTTTTGTGGGTCCTCACTTCAGCTGTAACCCAGAGGATGAATGGTCCCAAAGGAGATCAGCCTTGTAAAGCATTAAATAAACCAATGCTGCGAGAGAGACGTGGCTACAGTTGAGCTCTGTGATTCTTTGTGACGTTGAACTGAGGCATGAAAAGGCAAGGGTCTACTCTGGTTACATCTCTATTAAATCAGTGCTTAATAGCTGTTTATAAAAACCAGCTTAATATTACAGCTGCTTTAATATAAAAAATGAGACACTTCCCAGCAGTGCACTGATGATATGAACCTAGGGAAACTCAAATCATTGATGGGTAAAACTGTTAAATAAAAATTGAGACATGAGCTGCAAATGCCTCTTCTGACCTATTTTGATGTTAAAGCTAAATTGCCCCCTCCCCCCATTTCATTCATTTCTAGATGATTCCAGATCCTGGGGTTTTTTGTCTTCTGTGTTTTGTCTTTCAGCCCTGTACTCTGTTCTAAAGAGATAACAGAGGCGGTCACAAATGCCCCACTGTATTGATCTACCATCTGTTCTTTTCTCTTTGTTTCGCAAAGGGAAATGTGTGGGGCAAGAAGATGTCCAGGCTGTGAACCAGTTTGGGTTCCATACAGTCACCTGTTGTGGATATCTCCCACAGGTAGGTTCTGTTCAGTCTTGGAGCATGTTTAACCCCTCAGCACTCCTATCGCTTTTACAGTCTCTGGGGATTTGATTAGATTTTAAATCTAAGATTTTGCTCCCCATGTTCCTAACTCAGAAAAGAGAATGCAAGTCTTTTATGAGATGGGCTTTTCTTTTATTTTGGAAATCACAAAAGGCTAAATTTGTTCTTGGTGTTAGAGTATCCATTTCAGCAGAGGAAGCTTGTCTTTCAGCTGGGAAAGGAACAGTGCGAGTCTGGGTTTCTGTCTACGCTAGGGGCTTGCATCTTTCTGCTGTGAGGCTCTTATTCCGCGTATGTGGCTTGAGAGAAAAGCAGACTATTTCCTGGACCCCTGCATGGCCCCTAGCCCTGTTTAAAGGCCGAGACAGACGGTTGTGGCTTCCTCCTCCCTGCAGCACCAGTCTCTAACCCTTGATCCGGCTCTTCCAGGTGAACGACTGGCAGGAGGACTGGGTGACTTTCTTTGCCCAGCAGCGAATCCAGCCCCAGATGGATCTGATCGAAAAGAGTTCGGGAGACAGGGAGGCACAAGAACTGTGGGCAGAGCTCCAGGTAGAAAAGCTCCTAGTGTGCTGAGAGCCAGAAGACAGCCAGCCAGCCTTCCTCCACCCCCACCCCCCATACAGATCTAGGTCAGAAAGCCAGGCACACATGCTGCCGCCTTTAGAAAAAAATCTTAAGACTCAGCCTTGCACCTTAATACGGGAGATAATGCGGCAGCCTGGCTCCTGCGTTCTCCCTGGCCCCCACACCAGGGGGTTTGTCCCCGTCTTCTCCTGCATTCCCTCCTCTGCCCCTCCTTTCCCTTCCTTATTTTCCTTTCCCCTTTTTCCTCTCTCTTTCCTTTCCCTTTTCTAATTTGGTTATTTTTACTTATTAGATTGGAAAATAAAAATAACCATACCGCATACAACAAAAAAATGACAATCCCAAATTACTCACTCCACCTGCATTAATTTCCAGAATCCGAATATATACCGGTTACAATTATATTCCAATTACATTATGGAACATGCTGTTTTTACCATGTTGCTAGCAAACTACTTTAAAGTCAGACTTATGCAATAGAGGTTTCATGTAAATAAAATACTTTCCCATCTTTTCTTATTTTTCAAAAGGTCCCATTTAGGAGACAGTCATATAGAAAACTAGGTTTTTATTCAATACATTCACTTGGAGTTTTTCCATAGAAAAAGCAAACAGTAGCCTCTGAATCCAAGCTTCTGCAGTAAATCCTACTGCATTCTTCTAATTTTTAACAATCGCATAGACCACCAGGCATAACATTGTACAAGTGTTCTTATGAAAATCAATAACTGGATGCTTTGGAAGAATCCCAAGCAAGGCAATTTCTAACTTAAATGGCAGTACACAACCAGTAATTTTCTGATATTTCTCCAAACCATCCTCTAAAATGTCTGAATTTCAGGGCATTTCCAACAACAGTGCACCAGAGAACCTACTTGACTGCACCCATGCCAACATTTATCAGATAATCTTTGATCAATTTTAGAAATATGGACTGGAGTCTTATAATATCTTAAAATTAATTTTAGCTGAGGTTCTCTCACTTCAAGCGAGAACGTGGATTTAAACATTTGTTAATTAACCATTTTAATTTGTTCCCTAGACCATACTGTGCTGACACCATGAACTCACTTTTGCAAGTAACTAGGCTCTTCCTTGTACCAAACTCACGTCCGAGTGCAGTATGCTTTAGAAATGATTTCTTTCATGGGAGAATGCAGGTTATGTATTCGCTTGGGCGGATGATCTAGAAATTATAAGCCACAGATGCATCAAATGTGGCAGGCAATGCAGAAGGCCTCCATATCCCTGGCTGTTCAGGACCCCAAATTAAGACTACCTTAAGAGTCTACCTCACTCCGGTGAGGGTGAAGCAGATTAATAGATCTTATCCAGATAAATGTTGGAGAGGGTGTGTAGAGAAGGGGAATCTCCTTCACTGTTGGTGGCGTTGTGTAAAGGTTAAGCCCTTTTGGCAAGAGATTTGGAAAATAATGAATAGAGTGGCAGCAACGGATCTTCCGTTCCAGCCATCACTTGCTCTGTTGGGCATGTTTCCTGATATTCCTATGACAGCTGAAAGAAAGGCGGCCTGTCCTCGGGGGTACCTTGCAGCTCTACATACAATTCTAACCGGCTGGAAGTCTAAGAAAACCCTGACTATCCATCCTTGGATATCTAGAATTTGGTTCACTTTAACAATGGAAAAGGTAATGGCGGACATCAAAAATAAGCTAGAGGAGTTTTACGCTATTTTGCTAAATCTTTGGAAGATTCTTAAAGAAATGTTTAACATAGATGATGGGGGTCTGAAAATATGCCTGTTGGAGATATAGACAATACTCACACTTAGACTGTTGTATCTTCTATAGAACAGACTTATGCAGAACAAGTAGATACCAGCTGAGGTTCACAGTAGTAGATGTAGGGTGTTTTTTGTGTTTTGTTTTGTGGTTTACGATGGTCTAAACTTTGTGTGCCTTTGACAGGGTATTAAGCTGCTTGTATACAATGGACAATTATTTTATATGGACACACAGGTTTCCTGAAAGATTCGCACAAAGTTGGATCCATATATGGGACATTGTTATGGCAATATGACTCTGTCCATCACGCTAGTTGGCGGTAATGGGTGTTTCCCTCTTTTTTGCAACCTCATGAGCCTGTAGATGCAACCCTAATGTGCTGGAATAACAGACTTTGTATGTGTGTATCTTTCCAAATAAAGGAGATAAGATTTTTTTTAAATGGAAGGAAAAAAAATTTCTTTCATGGGAGAAGATCCAGAACTTAGGAGGGTGGGTACAGTCCTTGCTAATGTCTTCTGTGGAATCATACTGACTCCTCAAACTTAAAGAATCTAAAAAATTATCGTGTTTTGGATATATAATTCCAAATCACTTTTTGACCTAAAACAATCATTCTTAAATAATTGCTTCACTTTATTTATATTTTTCAATTTCAAATTTTTAAGGAATTTTTTTGATAACGTCATGTTGTTACCCAAACCCACAAATATACTAGAAAATGGAGAAGCATACGTAATTTGCAATTTAAATCTATTTACCTTCCAGACGGTCCATATTATACCCATGAATAGGAGTGTCAGAAGTTGAACTGAATAAAGTTATGGTGCTGAGTGACTTTGATTTTTAACTCTGAAAAGTAGGTACAGGGAAGAGTGACAGTTTTTAATAGCAGTGTAAGATGGAGACGCTCCCACGTATTGATATTGCTGCTGAGGATGGAATGACAGTGACATTGAACGTTGAGTAAATGCCATGTTAAATCAGTCTAAATGCCAAATGGGTCATGTCTACTGACATTTGGTTTTTGTTAAAGCAACACATTTTTCTGTATGAATTCCTGTTCTATAACGTGTGGTTTCAGTGATGACTTTGAGATCTGTTGCTGCATCTGTAAGTAATTAACTCAGTGGTAACTCTTGCTCTCTTTCCCAGCTGAAGATACCCAGTTTGTTCGATGGCATGGAGATTGTACCTGCTCTCCTGCATGGGGATCTTTGGGGAGGAAACGTAGCAGAGGATGATTGTGGCCCAATTATCTTTGACCCTGCTTCCTTCTATGGCCACTCGGAGTATGAACTAGCAATAGCTGGGATGTTTGGTGGGTTCACTAGCTCCTTTTATTCTGCCTACCACAGTAAACTCCCCAAAGTGCCAGGCTTTGAGAAACGGCTCAAGCTATACCAGCTTTTCCACTACATGAACCACTGGAACCACTTCGGGGCAGGGTACAGGGGGTCCTCCCTAAGCATCATGAGAAACCTGGTCAAATGAACATAAAACCTAAGTCTCTTTCCTTCACTTGCTCGGTGGTGCAGTTGTCAGACTGGATACCTGACCTGCAGCGCTAAAGATGTAGAATCAGTGAGCCTTGCTGACTCCCAAGTGAAGTGTTCTCTTGTTGCAGGAAGAGGTGGTTGTTGAGCTGTCTAAGGCAATAGCAAATTCCCTATTTACACAAATGAGTTTGCGGTGTCAGGATGCGATTGGAGAGCTCTTGTGGCAGACTGGAGCGGAGGATGTGTCGGTCCTGGAATGGATGCCCTGGTCCAAGACCAATCATGCCTTGGAGCAGGGCACGTGGGGACAGCCGTGTACATTTGCATGTTCACATCACAAAATCAATGTGAAAATAAGGGGGCTTTTCCTTGAGTAGTAATTCAACTGGCGGAGAGTCACTTGTGGGATTTTCCCTTCCTTGGCCAAATTCCTTCCGGCCATGTTGCGTAGCTCTAGCCCCAAGCACCAAAACAACGTAAAGTGAACCTGAAATTCTGAAGGGCTGTCCTGCCCATCAGCCGCCCCCGTGGGGACTCTGTGCGGGCTATGGCTCTGTGCCCAGGACACTCAGGTGTGCCGCACTTGGTGGGGGCTGTGTGTAACAAGGTGCCCGGGGGGGGGGGGGCTGAGTATTAGCAGGATCAGCTCCCCCCAAAAGAGCAGCCCACGCAGGTTCTTTGCTCTGTGTGTGCTCTTTATTTACACCTGCCCTGTATTCCCCAGTCCCGTACAAGTTCCTTGACAGCTATTTACGGTATTTACATACAAATGCCTCCATATCCATCATGCATGTTTGCGGGGCTGCATTGGTGCCCTGGGTGGGGAGGCACTTGTCTAAGAACACACTTAGTCCCTGGCTGCAGGCTGGCTCGTTCCCTTCAGGTAGAACTTCTGCTAGCTCCTAGCAGCCCACTCTCCAACATAGCCCAGCTGCCCTGGCAGCCCCCCCGGATACAGTTCTGCTTAGTCTAGCCCCACCCTGAGCCGTAGGCTGCACATGCCCACCTTAAGAAAGGGGCAGGGTACTATTGTGAGTTTCCCTCGCATTAGTCTGGTTCTGTGAAACCCCCGAGCGTGGGCACAGGGGTTTTAGCGTTATTTCCTTTTCCTGCGTTAAATTCAATAATGCGAGACAGAGCTGGATTTTGAGCCCTGTCTCATGTTCTTGAATTTAATAATGCTAAAACTATCTGCACCTCAGTTTCTCCACCCTTAAAGCTAAGACTTACCTTTTACAGGACTTAATTGGGCTTTGGAGATGCAGCGAGAGAGATATTTCATTTTAGGGAATGGTTGCAAATAAACAGAAGGCAGGACAATGTGATTCCCACACAAACTTCCCAGGATTAATGTTAAAATTGCCATAAAGCATCTGCTCTGCTAACAGAATAGCTGAGTTGGTAGGGGGGCCAGATATGCACATTTTAGAGGAGACATGAGAAATACAGGTTGCAGGGCTGCATTGGTGCTAATGGTTGCATTCCTCTCAAGTGTCCTAAAATGTGCATATCTGGTTAATGAAAGGTCATAACAATGGTTGGAGAATACAGGTGAGAGCAATTCTCCACCTAACACTTGCCACCAAATCTTCTTTTAAAAAATCCAGGAAAATGTTAGGTTACAGATTAGTTTTCCTTGTATGCTGGATAACCACAACTCTTCATTAGCTCTGCTGCATTCCAGATCTGGGCTTCTAGGGATATTTCAGTGCAAGGACTCAAGGGAGGTGATAGACCTGCATGACTTCTAACCTGCCGAAAGCATTTGGGAGTGCCTGTCTGTGTAGAACTCAAAAGCTTTTGGACTGGCATTGATTTAGTATTGCTGTATTTTGCTTAGCTTTCACTGACGTGTGGTTTTGCAGTGATAATAATTGATATGCCTTATCAGCTAATTTGGAGAGAACAATAGATTTCACTTTCCTTCCTGATTCCAATAGTTGCTTGCCTTGCTGTTATTTGTTGGCTGGAGAAATACAACCCTGGCCCTAGCATGGTGTTTAACCCTTTGCTGTTTAAATAAAATAGTTTCCTAATTATTGTCTGTATTTTTTGTCTATTATTTCCCCAGATAGTTTGCAGCCAGAAGGAGAGTGCTGGATTTCTGACCACCCCTTTCTAGGGTGATAAATTAACTCTCTTAACCATCCCTCCCAAACGTGATGTATTATTGTAGTGCACAGGGGCCCACAGTAGGATTCAAAACATGGGGAAATAGAAGTGACCACGTTAAAAGCTTTCATACTTCCATAGCATCAGATATGGGTTTGTAACTAAAAGGAGGAAGTCTAATGGAATACGTATGAAGGGGCAGCACGCCTCAGGGAACCTTAGCTTCCAAGTTCCCACAGCTGGTGAGTAGCTCTTCTGGAGAGTGACTATTGGCCCGCTCTTCAATTAGCAGTCCTGCTGGTCAAAACAGTGGTGTCATCTGAGTAGTTTTCTTCCTCATGTGTATGATTCTGCACTGCTGCCCCAGTCTGGTCTGTCTCCTTTCTATTAGTTCCCTCTGTATTTTGGAACATACGCAGCTACCTCCTGGCTTCCTTTCCTACCTTGATGTCCCACCAATAGCTTCTTCACTCCAACCTCATTCCCCTCCTTCTGCCTGCCTGTCTTGCCACCAGCTCTATACCCCTTTCCTGGTTTCTGACCGACCCCCCAAATCCAGATCTCCTACTCATCTCTGCTTCTGCCCAGCAGCACGAGGGTGACCATCCATTTAAATCTGAGAAAGATTGCTCTTATATACTGGCAAAAGACAAGTCCACGGTGCTTGTTCACAACCACTCCTCTCCTGACCCCAGTGAAAAAAAATAAAATAGATGGTATTTCCCAGCAAATTCCACATAGGGAGTTTGCATTTGTAGGGCACAGCAGACACACAAAAAATGGTAAGAAAAATTAAAAAATTGAAGTGAAGTAAGTACAAATAAGCTTCCAAGGCCTGAAAACTCTTTATTTTAAACCAGACTTCCCAAGAAGCAGCTACTCTAAGGGGCTGCGTGCGAGGTCCAATTCCTGGGCCATTGTCCTGTTCAGAGGAGAATGTGACAGTAGAGGGGTTAGAAGCAGGGAGTCGACACGGGTCTCTCCCTGCAAGGAGCTAGTTTTAGATTGTACGGAATGACCCCTGCCTGCCCCTTCAGAGGAAGTGGGGGTGGGGGGGAGGACACTGAAGATCAAGCAGAAAATCTCAGCGAGTCCTGGAAGCAAAGCAGCATTTGGAGACGTGTATACTAGGTAGAGGCACAAGTTAGATAATTAACAGGGAAGGGGTATTTGTAGGAAGCCTCATTTGAAGCCCCCTGTGGCCAATATTCTCCAGCTTAAAAAACCCACTTGTTGCCTAATTCCCAGATTGAGTGAGTTATGTTTACCCCTGACCTTCTCCTGAAGACTCACAGCATTGCAATTAAAAAAAAAAACATGAAATGCAAGAATGCCTTAAAAACTCCATCATCCCACTCACCCCACCCTTTACCCCCCCCCTACCACCCACCAATCCTTCTCCCTAGCCCCACTGAACCCTATTCGTGCCGGCCAAACGCAAGGTCTTAGATCTCCTCTGCAAGACAAACAGGCTTGGGCTCATGTAGATCTCCAAGGGGAGGGAGTTCCATCATTTTGGGGCAGCCCCCGAGAATGCCCCGCATGGCATATGGTGGTAGCAACTTCATGGCCGCAGTGCACTCGCAGGAGGGTGCCCTTGGCTGACCTCGGTGGCTGCGACAGGACCTAGGGGAAGAGACGGTTTCTCAGATCCCTGGGTTCCAGGTGGTTTAGGGCTTTATAGGTTCAAATCAGCCCCTGACATGTACCCAGAAGACTCTTGGCAGATGAATGTTGGTTAGAGTCACTAACGTAGGCAGCTGTTAGCAGTGAGTGTGTGCTCCTCGTTCATAACTAGTAACTAAAAGAGAACAAGTGTAAATACCTATCAGGAACCCTCATGCCTGGGACGTCAAGCCCAGCACACTTCCCCTTCTCTCATGGACTGTGACGGGGAGTGTGAGGTGTCTGCCGCACTGGGAGCTGCCCGTTCGAATCCCTCCCCACGCGCTCCACCTGAGCAGCTGCTCCGCAGCTGGAGTGTGAGCCCCCCTTGTCAGTTTCCCCTTCCTTCTCGGGTGCTATTCCCCTTCCCCACGACCCTGAGCACTAAGGGTACTTTCCCCGAGCGGTGTGAGTGGTGGGTGTGGGTGTGCGGGCAGGGGCCTGGTCCCCCTGTGGAGTGTGTGGGGAACGCACCTTCGGCCTGCAGCTCTCCAGTGCCCCTGTGATGACACGGCCTCCTCCCGGCTGGGACATATAGGGCCAACCTACAGCCTGAGGGGTCTTCTATTTTCTCTTCTGGAGAGTGCGCCTCCCCGCACCACAGGAGTCCCTGGTGTGTTTGGAGTAGGTCTTGGGGTTAGGTCCGTGAGTTCCCCTCTCCCCCCATCCCTTTCCCTGACACAAGGTAGCAACCTTCTGTTCTTCTTCGAGTGGCTCCTCCCATTCTCACAAATGGGAGAGTACCAAGCCTAGAGCTAGGCGGTGGGGGAATTTTCTGATATAGACACAGTTCAAAGAAGGTGTAATAATTCAATTAAGTATCTTTATTACTTAACAACTGGTAAACAGTAAATAGAAAAACAACGGTAATACAGTTTTTGTATCATAAAATAAAGGAATTTATGACAACCCACGTCAGGTTCCTGAATTATTTACTCTTAATAATCGAATTAAGGATGGAAACTCCCACTGACATTTGTGATTGAGAACCCAAATGGAGGGCATAATGTTTTATGAAAGTGTGATGTGAACTCCACGTAGCAGCTCTGCAAATCTCATGCAGAGATACATTAGCGAATGCTGAAGTGGAAGTTCCCAGAGCTCTCAATGAGTGGACTCGTAAATTGAGGGGAGGAGCGAGCCCTAATTTTTGATACACCAGGGAAATAACCCTTATCAACCACTTAGAGATAGTTTGGGAGGATACTTTGTTCCCTAAGTTATGTAGAGCGGGAGAGACAAAAAGGTTGTCAGAACGTTGACATTCCCTGATTTTGTCTAAATATATAAGGACAGCCCTTTTAACGTCTAGGATATGGGCTGCTTTAAGAGTTTCTGAATCATGAGGTGGAGGGGCAAAGACTGGAAGTATCATCTTTTGGGATAAACGAAAAGGGGAAATGAAGGAGAGGTTGGCCGAGATTTCAATCCTATTGCTGAGAAATGGACACTCACTGAAGAATGAGCCAGTCTGTAAGGTCGCACGCCCTCCAGACCCCGCGCAGCAGTGTGCCCCGCGTTGCTAGGGAACCAGCAGGCCGGCGTGATAGTCTGGAGGGCGTTGTCGGGTCGCAGTAAGGGGGCGGTGTTGGCTCAGGTTCAATCAAGAAGCGGAACCCCGCCCAGACGCAGCGCACGCTTGGTGGGACGCCGGGTTCAGTGATGGTCTGGGGCCCCGCCCTGAGCATTGGAAACACCTGAAAGAGGGCTATATATTGTACTGGCGGGGCTGAGGGCCGCCGACGGTAATCATTTATGAGAGGCTGGCTCCCCCTTGGATGTGTTGCCTGGACCTTTGTCTGATCCCTTGGTGAAGAAGTGCGGTGTTTGTTTCCTGTGTTTCCCTTTCCCTGGAGTGACTGGTGTGGAGTGTGAGAAACTGATTCTCTCGTGTCGTTCCTTCCCTTATTTGACCCCGTTGACTGAGTGAGTAGTTTTGATCTGTGTCTCCATTGCACTTCCTTCGCCTTCCTTCCTGTTACCCTGGTGTGACCTCATAGCCGTTTGAGTGCCCTGTCCCCCACGACCCCTTGTCCTTGTGAGCCCTCCTTCTCCCCCCCCCTTTCCCTCACGCCTGGCCACTGTCCCCTCGTTCCCTCATCCCCACCCCCCAACCTATACTGCGCCCTGGTACCTCTGTAGCTCACCTAGCTGTGTGTCTTGTTCCATGTTTCCCCCTTGGGGCAATTGGTGTTCTCTCCATTCCCTGTGATGAGTCGGGTTGCCCTCCGGACTGGGGGGAAAGCCCAAACAAGACTCTGAGGGACTTTCTTTACCTCAATTGTGATCCC
>QEPC01011341.1:218245-253988 GCA_003113815.1 Sphenodon punctatus
AAAATGCTGTTTTATAGGTATTGTTTGTATTTGTTTTGTAAGCCGCCCTGAGCCTTCTGGGAAGGGCGGGGTAAACATTGGAATAAATTAATAACACCGCTCCTCTGAAACTAATAGAAACGGAGGGGAAATGATTTTACTTTTGTTCGTAAGCAGTTTTATAGTTGGATTGACTGTTTTTCTGTTCTTATGAGCGTGTTTTCCTCACAGCAACAGAAAGGAAGGGGGGAAAGTTTCAGAAGCTATGTACAAAACTTCCAGAATTGGAGCTAGTGTGTGGGAGGGTGTCGAATCAACAGTGCAGAACAAGCGGCAGCTGTAGCTTCTGGGACCATTGGAGCTAGGGCTCTCTCAGGTCTGCAGGAGGGGGGGTGTCGAACCGACGGTGTAGAGCAAGTGACAGCTGTAGCTTCTGGGACCATTGGAGCTAGGGCTCTCTCAGGTCTGCAGGAGGGGGGGTGTCGAACCGACGGTGTAGAGCAAGTGACAGCTGTAGCTTCTGGGACCATTGGAGCTAGGGCTCTCTCAGGTCTGCAGGAGGGGGGGTGTCGAACCGACGGTGTAGAGCAAGTGACAGCTGTAGCTTCTGGGACCATTGGAGCTAGGGCTCTCTCAGGTCTGCAGGAGGGGGGGTGTCGAACCGACGGTGTAGAGCAAGTGACAGCTGTAGCTTCTGGGACCATTGGAGCTAGGGCTCTCTCAGGTCTGCAGGAGGGGGGGTGTCGAACCGACGGTGTAGAGCAAGTGACAGCTGTAGCTTCTGGGACCATTGGAGCTAGGGCTCTCTCAGGTCTGCAGGAGGGGGGGTGTCGAACCGACGGTGTAGAGCAAGTGACAGCTGTAGCTTCTGGGACCATTGGAGCTAGGGCTCTCTCAGGTCTGTGCAGGAGGGGGGGTGTCGAACCGACGGTGTAGAGCAAGTGACAGCTGTAGCTTCTGGGACCATTGGAGCTAGGGCGCTCTCAGGTCTGTGCAGGAGGGGGGGTGTCGAACCGACGGTGTAGAGCAAGTGACAGCTGTAGCTTCTGGGACCATTGGAGCTAGGGCGCTCTCAGGTCTGTGCAGGAGGGGGGGTGTCGAACCGACGGTGTAGAGCAAGTGACAGCTGTAGCTTCTGGGACCATTGGAGCTAGGGCGCTCTCAGGTCTGTGCAGGAGGGGGGGTGTCGAACCGACGGTGTAGAGCAAGTGACAGCTGTAGCTTCTGGGACCATTGGAGCTAGGGCGCTCTCAGGTCTGTGCAGGAGGGGGGGTGTCGAACCGACGGTGTAGAGCAAGTGACAGCTGTAGCTTCTGGGACCATTGGAGCTAGGGCGCTCTCAGGTCTGTGCAGGAGGGGGGGTGTCGAACCGACGGTGTAGAGCAAGTGACAGCTGTAGCTTCTGGGACCATTGGAGCTAGGGCGCTCTCAGGTCTGTGCAGGAGGGGGGGTGTCGAACCGACGGTGTAGAGCAAGTGACAGCTGTAGCTTCTGGGACCATTGGAGCTAGGGCGCTCTCAGGTCTGTGCAGGAGGGGGGGTGTCGAACCGACGGTGTAGAGCAAGTGACAGCTGTAGCTTCTGGGACCATTGGAGCTAGGGCGCTCTCAGGTCTGTGCAGGAGGGGGGGTGTCGAATCAACAGTGCAGAACAAACGGTAACCTTTGGGACCATTGGAACTAGGACTCTGAGGTCTGTGCAGGAGGGGGGGTGTTGAACCGACGGTGTAGAGCAAGCGACAGCTGTAGCTTTTAAGGCTCTCACTGGATTTATGATAAAACTGTTCTTTCTTCCAGGAATGATCCTTACCTTACAGGAAACAAAACTTCCAAAGTGTGTTTTCTCAGGGCCACCGCAGCTGGTGAGTAGTTGTGTGTGCGTGTTTGTGTCTTTTTAAAGGGAGGGTAAAAATCCTTGTAACTATGAGCCATTAACCTGTGAGTCAAGAAGTGGTAACGAGGAGAATGTAGACTGATGCTTCTTCCACAAAGTGCTGCTCTGTAACTGTAGAAATGCCATTTCCCATCATCGCTTGGCTCTGCTTTCACAAAGAAGGTCTAAGCAGCAGTAAGTTGTTGACAAATGGCTTCTAATACTAGATGGGTAGATGGAGCCCCCGTAGTCTCCCCCAAGGATCTGGTGGGGTGGGTCTCTACAGGTGCTGGGGGAAGCTGCAATGGGTGTGGGTAGGGACATGCTACCGTGGAGTGTGGGTGGGAGCTCATCTGAGCTTTGTCCTTGGACTCTGGAGGGAGGGAGGGAGGAGGCTCTTTACAAGTGTTCTGAGCACTCATAGGAAGTCTTCAGAGGGGGAGAGAGCGGGGCCAGCACTCTACCCCTGCTGGCTCTGAAAATGCCCTGCAAAGGGCCCCACTAAGAAGGAAGGTTTCACGATAGAGTGCTGCCCCTACTGCCACCTACCTGTAACTCTTGGGGTTGCTGCCACTTGGGGCAGGAGTGGGAACGGTGGGACGCCTCTTGCCCTTAGAGGGAGTATGGGCCCATCGCAGTCTTGCTATATCACTGAGTTGTACGCAGCCAGTCTGAACCCCTGTGGTACATGATTGCCAGTGGGAGGCACTTGCTCAAGCATGCACTGCTGGTCTCTGCTCTCTAGGTAGGAATTTCCAACTTTCGGTATTGGTAACTTTTATGATGGTTTTTTGGTATGTATTCAGATTGACTTGTTGCCCTCTAGAATTCTTCTCCTCTTCATCTTCTGCTAACTTATATTGGTAGCTTTTTCAAAGCAACCAGTTCAGGATTTCTGTTTTTTTCCTCCTCCCCACTGTGCTTTCTTCCAGAAAAACTACTTGGAAGCAGTCAAAGTGTTTACTGGCCCTTTAAACAGAATAAACTTAGGTATGTACAGCTGTCGTCATTGCGTGTGTGCTGTCTGTGGTCTCTGCCACTTATTGCTGTCTGTCTGGACTGCAGACTCAAAATTGTCTGTTTTGAGTTAACTTCACCTGGGCTTTCTTACTCTAGCTTCCTTCCAGCTTTGCCTCTTTGTGCAACGCCGACTGAAAAATGAGGGAGTTTTTCAAACTGAATCTGTTCTCTAGAGTGTTTACAAATGGCGGCACCATGTGAGAGTCAGGAGTGTGCATGTTGCACTCGCCCATTTGCCGTGAGTGCCAGACCTAGCAGATGGCCCTAAGGTGCACCGTCGGGGCAGGCAGCAGAGGAGCAGTAAGGTGCAGCTCCTGGATCTGATCAAACCAAAGCCTCCCTGCTCTGCTCCGTGTTGCCACGGTAAAGCCCCAAGCTGTTGTGCCAGTGCAGATCCCTGCTCTAATCCAGATTGACTACAGCTTCCTGCTCCCTCGCTCTCTGCCCCTGACACCGGTGCTCTTGCCTGTGGCCAATCCTGGGGTCTGCCCACAGGCACCCTGCTTGAAAGCATGCTAACGTGGGGGCACACGTTCGCCTGCACAGAGTTGGCTTCATCCACTGACATGATGCCATATGTGGGCTCCCAGTGGGAAACATCTGTTTAGGGAACTTGTCCAGCTAACAGACAGCCAGTCAAACAGCCATTTGAGGGTGGTTACTGCACCATTTGTTAATGCCCATAGTCACTCGGATGTTAATTTCCTTGTACACTTCCATCATTTAAAAGCTCTCCTAAGATGCAGCTTTCATATCAAGGAGCTGCTACCAAACTTGGTTCCTCAGAATTTCAAGTACTGAGAACACATTTGCGGTGTCCTGGTGGAACCTGTTTTACAAAAACAGGGAAGCTGTCTTATTTGGGGACTGAGAATGGATGAGACACTCTTTTACTTTGGGGAGCTGTCTGACTATGTAAATCAGTTGTTTTCAGTTCAGTTGCTGCAGAGCCACGTACTACTATTGCGTTAATAATACTGAAGGCAAATGGCGGCTGCTTACTCTGGTTCGGTCTTCTCCTCTTGCTAGGAGAGCTGTGTAACTTGCGGATCAGGGGAAGGCTGCAACACAAGGTTTGCCTTAGCAGTGGCAGTAATCCATCTCGTTAAACTCTTGTCCCTGACCAAGGTCGGTCCAGGTGCATCGGAGGAGCTGGCTGCAGGAGGTGCTAAGCTAGGGGGCCTGTTGATGCTCTGAGCTGTGGGCACTCGCAGCCCTTCAGTCGCTCTCCCTTAGACTGGGACTAGCCATGCAATGTCACTTGGTGATTCCAGAAACCCTTCCGGGGGAACAAAAGCCTGTCACTCTAACGTCCGATATTTAAACTGCTATTTTGCTAGCTGTGCGACCCCCTTCGGAGCCTGAATATACGGATGAGACAATGACTATCTATAAAGTCCCTCTTGTGGGTGAGTGTGGCTGTCTTGATTTTCATGGGAGGAAATGATGGGTGTTGGGATGCCTATTGCAGTAACTCAGTTAACTAGTTGTTTTAACAAGCTGAGATGTAATGGGCTGGCCTAACCCTTGACTTACCAAAAGCTGCAATTTGATTAATTGCACAGCTGGTATTTTTGAGTATTGTCCGTGTTGCAGGAAAAGGTCGCAGCCATTTCTCGGCTGCCTGCACAGGCTACTGTAACTTGAGCCCCTGACTGGGTTCAGGATTTTGTTGCTTCTGGGAAGCCTGGCTTAAATGCTGATTCTCATGGGCTTAGGAGAGCTCTTGTTGCAGCTAGCCTGCTCCATTTAGGAATAAGGAGGAAGGTCTCCTTCCCTCTTTAAACCAATGGCTTCTGAGGCAGCAGCACAGAACAAGAGCACTGGCTGAGGGAGAGACCTTTTTTTCGCCCAGGGACCACTTGTAAAATCGGTACAGTAGGCTGTGTAGATTCTGGGAGTGGGACGTCTAAGGGGTGTGCTTAGGAAGCAGGTGGTCTGAGAATGGATCTGCCCCCCTCTTTGTGGGCATGCCCTCCTCTCTGCTCCCTTACCCTGATCTGTCAGTGTTTCAGGCCAAGAGCTGGATCTAGGGGCCAGGGATAAGCTATAGCCGTGGGCTACGTTTAGCTGCTGGGCCCGAAGTGCCAGCACCAGCCCGTGCCCAGAATCATCACTGATGACGGCTTGGCCAGTCTCTTCTCACAACTTCCCCAGGCAGCTTGGTCCATTGGCCTGCAGCTAGCTGCTTGCCTGCAAGTTAAGCGCATTGGCTTTTGTCACTGGCATGGAGAACTAACATGCCCATGTCATCCAGACTTTCCTCGCAACTTCCCTTCTGGATCGCTCTTCTCTGAATCTCCAGTTTGTTTAAAAAACGGTGCCTCAAGCTGGATGCAATAAAGGAGAAACATCTGTATAAACTGGTGTTTTTCTCTTCTTCCTTCCTAAGCGAGTCTGTTTTCCCCCTTGGTTTTGGAATAGGAAAGCAGCGAGCCAGAGAGCATTGGGGGCTGGAGCGTCAGAGTCCAGATGGAGAGAGCCCCAAACCTACTTCAAGGTCTGGATCTCCTACAGCACAGGAGCAGCAGTGCCTAGAAGACAGCAGACGTGAAGTCCCAAAGGAATCTGGTGAGGAAGATTAAAGTTCCTATAACTGCAACTTAACACGTGTTCTAGTGTGTCTTTCTGCTTTTAGTCTTGTCCTAGAAGGGGAAAGGTTGGCATGAAGTTATGTGTGGGGCTGATTTACAAAGGCCATGTTTCATCTCTTGTCTCCCACTGTCCATCTGCTGGAAAAGTTGGGGTTTGCAATGGGTTTCCTTTGCTTTGGCAGCGGGTGGTTGCCTCTGGCTGGATGCACAGAATTGCCTAAATCTAGACTCCAACTCTTCTTTTAAAGATGGCAGCCGGATAACTGGCAGCAGAGATCCCTCCTTGGTTGTGGCTTTTGTTTGCAAGGTAAGAATGGTGCTGATAGTTGGCTGTTCTGGAGGGTGGGGGCATGGGAACAACCTATCCAGTGCTCCTTTGGAAATTCAGCAGCCCAGGACTGCTTCCCTCTTAGCCAAGGCCTGGAAAAGAGCACTTCCTCTTCCACCTTTTATGACTCCTTCAGTGCTGAGGACCAAACGTTTTTGTAAAAAAATATGGAGTTTTAAATAGTAAACCCTGGTTTCTGCCTGCTGTACTTTTTGTTGGAAGTCTCTCAGGCCGACTAGTTGAGTGCTGCTGAGACCAGGGCAGATTTCTGTCCACGTTTTGGAGCTCTTTATTTATGTGAAATAAATAAAGGGTTGCCGTCATTTCCTGGCTGCCTTGCTCTTCGGATGGAGTTGCACAGGCTACTGTAACTAGACCCCTGTCTGGGTTTGACAGGATTTTGCTGCTTCTGGGAAGCTTGGCTTAATGAAAGATCACAGCATAGGAGAGCTCTTGTTGCAGCTAGCCTGCTTCATTTAGGAACAAGGAAGCAACTATTTGAGCACCTGACACGATGAAGAAAATTGCTAGGCATCCTATCTTTTCATGAATCACTGACTCCTCCAAGGAAAAGTCCACCCATTGAAAAGGGCAAGAAAAGATTGATTTTGCCTGAGATGGTATAACCAACCCCCCCACCCCCTCAACTGAGAGGCAGTCTGTTGCATAGGGAGCGCTTGCTGCAATATGCAGCAGATAGAACACTCAACTTCAAAAGCCGTTTCTAAGCCGGGGTTCATTGTGAGTACGGTTTGTTATAGTGAGGCTTGACTAGATTTCTAAAACCGTGTAAAATTTATCTTGCTTTTCCAACAAAAAAGTGAAAGCCCTGTAAGGAATCAACGATAAAATGAAAGCGGGTAGCTTTGTGGTGATGATTTCTGATTATCTGCAGCTTCACCCGAAGAAGGGAAACTTCTTGGTGCTCAAGGCGAAGAAACTTGGCCTCCCAGTGTGAGTAGAGGAGTCTTACCTGAAATTGTTGTGGAAATAAAGGAGCAAGTCTAACTTGAGTCTGTCTTGTTCTTAGCGGCACGGCAGCCATCGGCCCCATCATTGCTGCTGTGAAAGATGGGAGGAGCGTCACGTTTGAAGGCAAAGAGGTAACAAGCCTGGAGCTCAGCACCGCCCTGTTCCTTGTGCAGGATGGGTAACACTCCACTGATTGCCTTGGTATCTGGCTCGGTTTGAGCCCTGCCCCCTTTCCTTCCTCTAACAGGGATTGTCCCTGTTGTTACAGAGACTGCATCTTAACCAGAGCCCCTACTTTTGTGCAGCTAATCTCCTCCCTCATGTGTTGCTGCAGTTGTCACAAAAATAGGTGACAACACACGTGTGGAAGCCTTTCCAGCTGCTTATGGCTTGTACACAAAGATTTGTGTCTGCTGCCTCAGAGATAATGGGCATTTGCCCCTTTAGATCAAGTGGTAGAAGCTCAGAGATTGCAGGTTTGTTCCAGAAAATCACAGCAACTACTTGACCCTGCTTGATTAGTTTAGCCTCCTTTGTGGGTCACAGATGAAAAGTAAAGGTCTCCTGTATGAACAACAAAGGGACTTAACTGGCAAGTAATTGTTAAGTGAAGAGAGAGCTAATGCTGGATGTCTGTAAATCCTAGCTTCTCCCATGCTGAAATGCGTAGGTGATTATAGAAGCTTGCACCCCTAGGGGTCTGCTAGCGTGAGACTGTACTGAGAATTGTCTGTAGCTGTGCTGCATCTTACATTGGTTCTAGAGCAGAACCCACTGGGGCTCTGGTCATTTGTACAGTTAAGGAGAGTGAAAGATAGCAAGAGTCAAACTGGTATCTGACGCTCCCTGTCCTTGAGTTTGCTAAGTGTTCTATACTGACAAGGGTTTTGGTTCTGAGAGAGGAGTGATGCAAGGATGGTGACCTGGATAGCGGACTCTCGTTTATGGTGTTGAATGAGAGTGCTCTGCTGCACTCGTATAGTACGTATGTAGCTGAAATTACCACGCCTTGCACAGCTGATCCTCCCTCCTGCTTGCTTTTTGCAGATCCTGGCTGAGGAGCTGTGTACTCCCACCGATCCAGCTGTTGTCTTCATTGTTGTGGAGTGTCCTCATGAAGGCTTTGTGGAGGCCATCTGTGAAAACGACACATTCCGAAGGTCTGGTGGGAAAAGAGGTGGCTTGGCTCCCTTATAAATTCAGAGCCATGGGGTGGGACTTCTACCTGCTGATGGAAGGAAGGAAGAATTTCTCATTACTTTTGTACTGGAATAATCCAGTTCTTTTCTTTGGCTTTGCCTGGGCCAGATAGAGCCCAGTCAGTAACTGGATCCATAGGCTAGAGGTTCCCAAGTGTTGGTCAGGACCCTGGGGGTGGGGCGGGGGGTTGCAACCTCTGTGGAAGGGTTCTGATCTGTGGGACACTTTGCATTGTCTGTGTTGCTCTCTGGGGAGATGGGATTGCAGGCAAAAAGTTGGTCCCCCCCCCCTTGCATTGGATGAGTCCTGCATGGGATCAGGGGGTGGTGCTGCTGCTGCTGGAACTTCTTGTGTTTCTGCAAGGAGCACTCCACTCCTTCCTGTTTAAGTGTGGAGGAATATTCCACCCTCTTAAAGGGTGCTTTTAGGGCAAAAAGTTACTAATGGGTAGCATGTGGGGTGGGTCAGGCTCTTTTCTTTGATCCTCACTACTGTGCTTATTTAGTTCTTGTGAAGTTATTGTTACCTGGATTCTTAAATAGCCAAGAATGCTTTCCGTTGCGAGAAGCACCTTCTTGAGGTTTTTGCAAATCATAATTATTGTAGACTTTTGAAGACTTGTCCAGGTCAAGAGCTTGTACATCAGAGAAATGATGTGAGAAACTGGAATGGGGACTTGAGGTCCAGTGTGTGAGCTTTGCTGACTTTCCCAAGGCACAGTAGTGCCTGTGGCAGGGCCCAGAGCTGTTGGATGTTCACTTTGCAGCTTTATCATTCTTCCTTTCCAAACGAAGTGAATGGCTGGTTGATTTGGGGGAGCTGTGTGACTTTAGCTGAAGAGAGCAGATCTGTATGAGGTGGGGGTCAACTTGGATGTTAAATGTCTGGTTCTAGGTACCAAGAAGGGAAACCTGAGAATCCTGTGGCCTTGGTAGTTCATATCACCCCGGAGCCAGTTCTTCAAGACAGCAGATACAAGCAGTGGCTGGAAAGGTTTGTGTTCCTTGAGTTAAGCTTTGAACTGAAGAGGACTTGTAAACTTCTTGAGATCCAAGCTCTAGACTGGGCTGATGTTGGCTTAGAGGACATGGTTTAGCTCCGGGTTGGGGACCCGTTCCTCTCTTGTGGTGGGCCACTAGGACAATTTGTGTACACTCTGCAGGCCACGTGGGGGTGAGGGATGCACTTGGGAGGGGGGGAAGGAAGAGAAAGGTCCAGGCCCTGAGTGCATGCACTCCTTTCCACTCTTCCCCTGAGCTCACGCTCAGTGCTTGAAAGTACAGACTGGCTCCTGGGCTGCAGGTTCCCCACCTTGCCGTACCTTGTGCGCTCAGGAATTCTTGTTCAGATGGAGCTGCTGATTGTTGGGCACAAACTTGTCTCTTGTTCTGTGTTCTGCCAGGTTTGGACCCTCCACTCAGCACTTGATACTCAATGAGAATTCCAAATCGATCCATCACCTTCGCAGCCACAAGATTCAAACTCAGCTCAACTTCATTCACTCTGAGATCTTCCCGTTGCTCAAGAGCTATGAGAACAAGGTAAGAGCTTGACCCAGGGGCTCGTCGTCTTTGGCGGGTTCATGACTCACTTCATTATCTTGTGTCTTCTCTTCAGGGAGAAGAGACCACGTTCAATGTGCCTGTTATCCGGGGAGAGTGCCTTCTCAAGTACCAGCTGAGGCCCAAACTAGGGTGGCAGAGGTTAGTGTCCTAGTCTTTCTGGGGAAGCCTCTTCACTTTTTCCCCATTTGTAGGAATCCTATTTTGTGGATGGTCAGATGGGTGAACTGGTTCTCCAGGGCTGTGCCATACTAGGAGACTGTGCTGCCTTCAGACGTATGGTAGCGCCAGAGACTGCGAAGTCAGACATTCAGTTTTATAATAGATTAAACGTGGCCAAGCAAAAAGCCCCCAAGGCCACAGATATAGCCAAAATCCATCCTCTTGCAGGTGGTAGTAAAACGGTCTCTGAAATACACGTGTGAGAGTCATAAGCATGGCACATGCCCCCAGCCAGAGTTGTAGAATTCTAGTGTCAATGGATGTTCCTTGTCTGCCATGCCGCCACGACTTTAAAGAGCACGTAGGGCCACAGGCTGCCTTACACTGGGCAGAATCCGGCCCATAGGGTGATACTGCAGCTAGAGCAGAGGAGAGTGTACAGCTCAAGAGTTGTGCTTTGCTGTGTGTGTATGAGCCCTGCTGTCGTCTAGTGGATGGGAGTTCTGAAAAGGGGCAGCAATTCCTGTCTCACCCCCTGTCCCACCTTGTCTTCCTTCAGGGATGCTATTCCTGTTTACAATTCTGCTGAATTTGTGGCTGAAGCCCTGGAACTCCCAAATTTCCAGTCTTGTGTGAAGGAGTGCCAAGACAGCCTGCAAGCCAAGCTGACCGCTGCGGGTGAGGAAAGGGTCCAGAGCGGCCTGAATTGGGTGATTCTTGTTTCAGAACTAGACTACTAAAATGTGGCCAGGGGAGTCTAGTGGATGAAGTGCTGGTCTTGACCCTGGGAGACTAGTGTTCAAATTCTGTCTTAGCCATGGACTCACCGGGGGATGGACGGAGCGGACAGGGGAGAGACGGGGGACTTGTCTCACGGGTTTGTTGTGAGGGTGAAGCCTTAGTAAAGCACTTTGAGCACTGAAATTGCTGCTAGAGCTTACAGCGCTCTTGCTGTGAAACTCCAATCTAACCCAGACCAAGAGATGGGCATTCTGGGCATCAAGTCTCCTTGTGCTTTTCAGTGCTGCTTTGCTGTCTTCCGAGTGGTTGTGCTTGGGTTTTCAACAATGCAGAGGAGTCAGTTTAAAAATAAAATAAAATCCAAACCCTGCCTTGTTTGACAAACCATGGAGAAGCTCTGCTATCTCTGAGCCCTGACTCTCTAATGCGCTTAGTTTTGAACTTCACCCCAGAGGCAGCTGTTAACCATCGAGTGTACACAGCTCAGAACTGCCACCATTTAATGCAGAAGCAGGGAGTCAAAATGAAAACGCATGGTCTTTTCTGGGATGTCAATCCCATTCTCCTTCCATTAGGTTAAGTTTCTTGACATTGGATGTCCAATGCCATGACACCATCCACCCAGCCATGTTTCAGTATAAGAACAGACCTGAGGATAAAGGTGGGAGGCTGTAGGAGTGTGGGGTGGGAGGGACGTGCCTTCTAGGGGCTAGGTGACGGAGCCTCCAGTTCCTAGTGTAGTGTGCTGAATGGTGCAGCCGGTGGCTCTGCTGTTCGTTGGTGCTCAGGCCTTGGGGAACCTAGCCGATAGGCACAATCACTGACGTGCCGCGAGACTGTACCCTGCTGGTACTGACTGACCTTTTAAACCAGATGGGAACAGACTATAACAGTTAGGCTTACGTTCACAATAATGCAAGCCTTATGTAGTCACAGGATAAGAGGAAGAGTCCTGTTGTGGTTTGGGAATTGGTTAAAAGATAGGAACAAATGGTAAGAATAAAATTTCAAGTTGGAGAGAGGTAAACAGCGGGGTGCCTCAGCAGTCAGTACTGCGGCCAATATTATTTAACATACTCATTAACAATCTGGAAAAGGGGTAAAGAGTGAGGTGACCAAATTATTTAAGGTAGTTGAGAGACTTCTCTCAAGCTATTGTAGCTGGTTACTGTCGGAGACAGGTGCTGGGCTTGATCAACCAGAGGTTTGACCAATGCCTGTATTCTCTCTAGGAAACGCTGACTCCTACCCAGAAATTGTGTTTCTAGGAACAGGCTCTGCGATTCCAATGAAAATCAGGAATGTTAGCTCCACTCTGATAAATATCAGGTAGGTATCAGTATTTTGTTCGTCTTGTATATGAGTGGAAGGGTGAGGTGTGTGCTGGGAGCAGGTGACACCCCTCACTTGGGCTAATAAATCAATGAACTCAAAACCAGAGTAGTTTTCCATTAAGAAGGGGTAGTAATGTGTTTAACGTTAGTCACTATTTTACACACTATTCTGCTCATCGCGAGTCCCCATTTGCCCAGGGTTCGACAAGAAGTCGCTTTGCATTTCTGTCATCCAAGCTACCTTTAATGGCTTCAGCCCTGTCTGTACGCAGTTCTAGCCTCTGCCTTTAGCCAACAGTCCAGACAGCTGTGTTTGAGGCAGTGCTCTTGATAGGTCCAGCCCAGATTGAGGGACGCTTTCCCTTCAGGCTCCCAATATGGCTCACCGCAATTTCCCTCCTTTCTGGCAACCTCTGAGGCAGGAGCTGATGAGCGAACTAGCTGCTTGCTGGGTTTCTCCTTCCAACTGTATCCAATAGCGCCATCAACATGCCTGGTATGGAACAGGCATTAATTAGAGATGGGTTTCCTGCCCCGAGAATCTTGCAATCTAGGGGACACGGGAGCGGCAGAAATGCAGTAATGAATTTGAAAAGTCCCAGGGGCACGTACAGCAGAGAAGGGGGACCCCAAATGAATTGGCTATCAGTCTGAGGGGATGAGGCACTAGGGAAAGCTGGATGGAAGAGACAGGTTTTCCGGAGGGATTTGAAGGTTGGGAGGGAGAAAGCAGAACGAAGGTGTCCAGGGAGGGAGTGCCAGGTATGGGGGACAGCATGGGAGAGGGGGCGAATAGGTTTTGAGGGACAGGTGAGGGCGGTGGTGGAGGAGGAGCGAGGTTCCTGGGCAAGAACGTAGTTGGTAAGGAATGCAGGTTGGCAGGGGGGGTAGCAAGGCCACAAAGAGCCTTGAAGAGGAAGACAAGGAACTTGGGCTGGATATGGGAGGAGAGGAGGGACTGAACATGATGGTGACCTTGGCAGCGAAGTGTTGGAACAGAGATAAGAGGTACAACGTTGGAGTGGGAAAGGCCAGTAAGAAGGAGGCTACAATAGTCGAGGCAAGAAATGAATACAGCATGGACCTGACTGGGGTCTTGGCAGTGGGAGTAATAAAGAGGGGAATGGATTTTAGTAATGAAATGGTATGTTATGAAATTGTATGCTGTTGGGTTAATTGAGGGGTCATTGAGGTGGTGTTGGTTGTGCTGAGTTTATAATTGTTAGTTTTCTGGATGTCTTCTACTCTTGTCACCTCGTGAGCGAGTGGGATATAAATAAAAGTTGACTTGACTCTCTATGCAGAGAAAAGTGACATTTTCTCTGAGGTGTAAAGGGGAGAGAGCGGTCAAAGATGAACCCCAGACTGTGTGTGTGTGTGTGTGTGAGGGACAGACTATGGCGACTCCCTCAGTGGTAACTGAGGGGGAAGAAGTGGAGAAAGGCTTGTGGGAGGAGGGAGATGATTTCAATCTTAGACAAACTAAACTTGAGTTGACAGACCTCCAAGACATTTGCTGATCCAAGATTGGATGGAGAGAGCCGGGGGGTGGTAGAATACAGGTGGGACTCCCTTCCTGGAGAAACGGGTTTTGTCACTGCCTTGAACCAATATCAACCTTGCCCAGAAAATAATCCCTCCTTGCAAGAGGAGGAAGTTCATCCTATTGGATGTTTGCTCCACCTGCTTCTCTTTTGGTAGCTCGACCCGGTCGCTGCTTCTGGACTGTGGGGAAGGAACCTTTGGCCAGCTCTGCCGCCATTACGGTGATGAGGTTGACCAGATCCTGTGTAACATAGCGGCTGTGTTTGTGTCTCACATGCACGCAGATCATCATACGGTGGGTATGGCATGGGGTTGGGTGGTTCAAAGGGCGAGAGGAGGGAGTCTTCACTCTATTGGTGAAACACCTTAGTAGCAAACTAAAGGACTCTTTCTTTTGTAATGACAAACCGCACTGTTCACTAACCTGCTTTTCTGTTGGGAGTTCACTTTGTTACCCAAATCAATGTCTACTGTCGCTTCCCAAATGGATATTGCAGGCAGGCTTCCACTGTGGAGTCCTTACTGCTCTTAGATGTGTGCTCTCCAAAAGTCTCAGTGAAGGCTACAAAGGTGGGTCTGGTGGAGAACTGCCTGACTGCTGGATCCCCTGCGTGGAATATGGACCCCAGTGCTGCTCTTATTTTGTACTGATTTGATTGTTTGGGGTGCCCCTGTGTGGGATAAACCCATTTATTGTATTTATTTATGATTGTGAGCCGCCTTCGGGCCAGGAGAGTGTGGGATATAAATTAAATATGAAATGAAAATGAAATTAAATACCTGTTCCTAGGGCTAACTAGCAGCTTAACCCTCTAGGGGTGAGAAATCAGCATTCCCCTTGGATCTACTGGGTGTCATTTCTGCACTGGGTGGGGTGATCCCCACCTCGACCAGTAGGAGGCAGAAGACAAAGATCCAGCAGAGCATGCTCAGTGGGGTCCAGTCCCTCACAGCTCCAGTTGGGTTTCTCCTTCTGTCGTACTGTCAGTGATCCGTTGGGTAGCTCTACGGATGACTGTCAGGAGGCAGAAGAAGAATAAAGCCTTCTGCGCATGTGTGGAGCTGCCCCCTTCCTCTTGCCTCAGTCTTTTCTTCTGCCTTCGGCTGTCGGAGACGTTTTCGATCTTCTCCCGACCAGCCTGATAAAGAACAAAGAAAGAGAGAGTTAGAGAGTGGGGCATTTGGGGCGGCGAGTTTCTTTCCCTCGGACAGGGAGGCTCGCTCACGTCCGCCAGGTTGCTGCGCAACGTGCCCGGGAACCGGGGAGCAGTGTGGACCCTGGGGATAGGCGGCTGCCTATCCGTGGCTACTAGAATGCCGCAGCTTTATCTTAGTCTCCCCCCGCTAAGGGCCCTGACGCCGTTCGGCGGGGGTCGAGCCAAGCCGTTCTTTGTGGACCAGCCCCACCATGGAAATTACAGCGGCTGGTGAATCGGCACAGGCAGCGCCGCCGGAGGAAGGGTGCCTGCCAGAGGACTTTACAACCAGGATGGACAGAATCCTGGTAGCGCTGGAGCGCTTAACAGATGTACAGGGGAAAGGGGCCCCATCCAAACCTCGGCTCCCCGCCGCAAGAATCGGGCGGGAAAAGCCCCTCTCCTGGACTCCTCCCCCCCCTCAAATTACAGGGGTGGGAAAAAGTGCCCCAGGCCCTGCACGGGGGAGAATAACCCCTCCTCCCTCAGGAGGGAGAGCGGGGAAACGCCCTAGCAAGGGAAAGGGAAAGGCACCCAAGTGCCCTCTAGGGGGATCAGTGTCAAGGCTCCTCTATTCCCCTCAGCTGTCAGAAGGGGGCAGTGAGGAGGCGCCCCAGTCAGGCCAAGGGCTCAGCCACAAACTGCGCTGGCCTCTGACTCTGACCACGAGTCTGATCAGGAGTGGGAGGATGTGGAAGAGTCTGTACTCTGACAGGGACAGGCAGTTCCCTCTGCAATTGAAAGCGGAGTTTATGGCCCAGGTTGTGAAAACACTCCAACTAGTGGAGAGGCCCCCTAAAGACGCATCCTCCGATTCACAGGAGGAGGAGCGTGAGTACATCCCATCTGTGCATGGGAAGGATTGTGGGTTCCCCTTGGACAAGACTTTTGAGAGAATGATTTTGCAGGAATAGAAACATCCAGAGAAGAGTCAGAGAATGAATAAGATCCAATCCTCTCTGTATTCACTGTCTAGAAAGAAGGAACCCCTCCTAAAAAAAAAACCCAAGGTGGATGTGGCAGCAGTGTCATTGGCCAAGCAAACTGTATTCCCCACAGAGGGGGACTGCTACCCTAAGGATTCCACCGACAGATCTGTGGAGACTATGCTATGCAGGGGCCTAAGAGTATTTTGCTACAGCTATGAGAATTAGTCTTGTTTCATCTTATGTGGCTAGGGCGCTCCTGGCTTGGATGCAGGAGGCCCAGGACCCGAGCATATCAGATAGGAGGGCACAGGTGCTGTCAGCACACATTAACTTGGCCACAGCCTTCCTGGTGGACTCTACAATGGACTCCATGAATTGGGCCACCAGAACCGTGGCTAGCTCAGTGTCGGCCAGGCGAAAACTGTGGCTCAAATCTTGGGAGGGTGACACCACAGCAAAGAACCTTCTCGCAGCTGCTCCTTATAGTTTAGTTTATTAAGGACTAGCTTCCGCTATAGCCCAACACCATTATAAACACACAAACACAATATACAAGAAACATACATACACAATAAGCTTGAATAGTTATACAGTCAAATCACGCCATGCATGCATCATAGAACCCCATAAAATACCAATGCTTGCCAACCTTGGGCAACGGACCATTGGCCAGCTAAAACACTCAAGACCAAATGCAACGCTGGCCATACTAGAGGCCAAGACCAAATGCAGCGCTGGTGACGGGGCCTTAGCTTTGTAAGCTTGCAGGACCTTAGATGGCAGTACTCTGTGACAATCTAGCAGCTCTAGCTAACCCATGGGCTGCTTTTATGGCCTTGTCCCTCCTCACCCTTAAATGCCTGTTCTATGTGCCCAAACTCAAAAACGTAATACCCAGGTAAGAAAAGGAAGAAACAATCTCAAGCAGTGCTTTTTTAATCTCCCATCTTAATGATAGTTTTTGTTTACCAATAAGCATGACCTTAGATTTTAAGGGATTTGGATCCAATCCCTTCTGGCTGCAATAGCTGTTGAATTTACCTATTAATCTTTGATAATCTGCTCCTTATAAGGGGTTTAAATTGTTTGAGGTCTGCTTGGAGAAAGTGTTGGCGGATGCCAACGACAAATCAAAGCAAAAGAGGCTGCAACAAATGGGTTCCAAAAAGAATTTTGTTCGTGGCCCCAGCTACAGGCCCAGGGGTGTATATAGCTCAGGATTCGGGGCCTTTAGAAGGTCCCAGGGGCAGTACAGATATGATCAGCCTGGCCGCTTTATGCCCCGTAGAGGTGGCAGGGGCCAGGGTTTCGGGCATGAAAAACAGAGAGCAAAGGGGTTTGCACAGGGTCCCCGAAAGCAGGAAGCATGACTATTATGGGGTATTGGAAGTAGGAGGCAAGCTGCAGGGTTTCTCAGATGTTTGGACTCAGTCAGTCTCCGATGCCTGGGTTCTAGAATGTGTAACCAGAGGTTACCAGATAGAATTCAGAACGAACCCAAGAAGTGGCTTCATGGTGTCCCCAAAATCAGGGTGCATAGAAAAACATCTGGCCATGATACAGGAGGTACAAAGGCTCACCATGATCAGGGCAATAGAGCCGGTTCCCCTAGACCAACGGGGTCTGGGTCTGTACTCCCTCCTATTTCTGGTGGTGAAGAAGTCAGGCTCCTGACGGGCGCTATTGGACTTAAAACGGTTGAACAGGGTAGTAAGAACCCAGAAGTTCAAAATGGAAATGGTGTCATCAATCTGCCAGAGCATCAGGGAAGGGGATTGGCTAGCATCCCTGGATCTCAGGGATGCGTATCTCCACATTCTTATTTGGAAACCCCATCGTCAGTGGCTTCGTTTTTGCTACCAGGGGGCCCACTTCCAGTTCAGGGCCCTTCATTTTGGACTCTCCTTGGCACCGAGGACCTTCACCAAGGTGTTGGTTCCATTGGTGGCGAACCTCCGAAAGGAGGGAATTCATGTGTACCCTTATCTCGACGATCTCCTGGTTCGTGCCCAGGACCGGCACAAGCTCCAGGGAGACCTGATCAGGATCGCCCAGTACTTGGGAAACCATGGTTTCTTAATAAACCAGGACAAGAGCCACCTGGAGCCATCGCACACGATAGAACATCTCGGAGTGTGGCTAGATACAAGCTTAGGAGCCGCCGCATACATACCTGTCAACAGATGAGGATCAGAACGCGACTCAGGCTTCTCAGACACCAGAAGAAGGCAAGATTGAAGGATCTGGCCCAGTTGCTGGGATTACTGGTATCCTGCACCAAGCAGGTGCAGTGGGTCCGTTTCCACCTTTGACCCTTGCAGCAGCTGCTACGTTCTTTGCAGCAAGAACTCACCAGAGGGCTCAACCCTTGTGTCAGGATACTACGAAGTTTTCCACGCTCAATGTCTTGGTGGTTAGACCCAGCAACCTTCAAAACGAGCGTTCCGCTAGGGGAGCCAAACCGGATAGTCATCACAACAGACGCAAGCCTGACGGGGTGGGGGGCCCACATGGGAGCCACATCGGTTCAGGGGTTGTGGTCAGACCTGGATAGGAAGCAGAGCATCAACGTCCTGGAACTAAAAGCGATCAGCTTAGCTCTTCAGCAACTGGCTCAGGAAGTCAGCAATGCCCACGTCTTAGTGTACACGGACAATATAGCCGCGAAGGCGTATGTGAACCACCAGGGAGGTTCCAGATCCATACAGTTACGATGGGAGTCAGTGGGATTGTTCACGTGGGCACAGAGCAACATAAAATTGCTGAATGCGCTACACATAAAAGGATCGCAGAATGTACAGGCAGATTGGTTAAGTGGCCAACTCCTGGACCCACACGAATGGCAGCTGCATCCAGAGGTGTTCCAGAGTCTGGTAGTGAGATTTGGCTGTCCAATAATTGATCTGTTCTCTTCAAAAAACAACAGACAGCTGAGGCGTTTCATGGCAAAGACAAGGGACAACTCGGCAGAGGCGGTGGATGCCCTCAACCAGAGATGGCCTGGGGGCTACTGTACGCATTTCCTCCAACACTGTTGCTATCCAGGACAGTGGCCAAGATCATCAGGGAGAAGGCACAGGTGATCTTGGTAGCACCATGGTGGCCAAGAAGACCTTGGTTTTCAGACCTTGTGGAGCTGAGTCGGGGAGATCCGATGATTCTACCCTTGTGTCCGGACTTACTGTCGCAGGGCCCGTTGGTCTGCGACAGCATCTCTGTTCTAAAACTGACAGCATGGCCCTCGAAGGTGCAGCTTTGAAAAAAGCAGGGTATTCAGATGCAGTCTTAGCTACCCTTCAACAAGCTAGGAGACCAGCCACCAGGAAGTCTTACGGGGCAACCTGGAAGGTGTTTGCCCTCTGGGCAGGGGACAGGGGGATAGACCCATGTCTTGCAGGGGTGCAGGTTATTCTCCAGTTTCTGCAGGAGGGGTTGGATAAGGGTTTGAGACCAAACACGCTGGCTCGCCAGGCTGTGGCCATTGCCTCTGTCCTGCAGTCCTTGTCGAATAGGAGGGTCTTCCCACATAGACATATCAGACAATTCTTGAGGGTGGCTAGAAATATCAGTCCCCCTATAGTTCATAGATGCCCCTCTCGGAGTCTTAGCCTAGTTCTAGATGCCCTAACTAGGGCCCCCTTCGAGCCCTTAAACACGTGTCTCTTTATCTACTTTCTCTGAAGGTGGTATTCCTGGTGGCAGTCACCTTCGCTCGAAGGGTTACCCTCCGGGTAGATGAGGCATTTATACCGAAGGTGAATTCATCTTTTCATAGATCACAGGACATTACCTTACCATCGTTTTGTCCTAGACCGTCTCATCTGACGGAAAAGGTGTGGCACACCTTGGATGTCAGAAGGGCCCTCAAAATCTATTTGAACAGGACTAGGGGAATTAGAGCCCCTTTGGCTCTGTTCATTAATAGGCCCAGATATGAAGGAAAGAAGGCTTCTAAGGCCTTAATCACTAAGTGGGTTAGGCAGTGTATAATAAATAGAGGCTTAAAAGGCCAAGCACAAGGTGCCGCCCTTACAAATATGGGCGCACTCCGTGCGCAGTGTGGCTACCTCTTATGCTTTCAAATCCAGACCTGCTTATGACGAGATATGCAGGGCAGCCACCTGATCTTCCCTGCATACTTTCGTGAAACATTATAAGCTCGACCTGTTTAGATCTGCCCAGGCGGCTTTTGACAGGAGGGTTCTGCAGGCAGTTCTGGAGTCTCCCAGGGCTGTTTGCTCCCACCCGTGAGGTATTAGGCTTGGGTACATCCCAACGGAACATGAACAGGAGACAGGGAGAAACAAAAATTAGTCATCTTCCTTGGTGAATTTGTTTCTTCTCTGTCGTACTGTCAGTGATCCGGCCCTCCCTGTCAAACAGCACTTGTCAAGATAGGGAGGTGACACAGGGGGTACCTTATTCTCTTCATCGTTTGGTTAATTAGCAGTTGGGGAAAGTTAGGGAGAAGCAAGTTTACATAGTTCAATGTATTGTGGATTCCAGGTGGGCTGTGGGGGGCTCACTAATGCATGTGTTAAGTAGTTCTCCCTGGGGGTCCTCCTGGATGACCAGCCTTAACAGTAGGGTAGATCCCGCCACTGTCCAGTAGGAGGCAGACATAATGATTTTCACCTGGAGACTCAGGGATCTTCCTTGCTCCAGTTGTTTGTCAGGAAGCAGGCGAGCTGCCTCCTCGTAGAACCTGGCAGCAAGAAAAAGAAAAACAAAGTTAAAGGGGCTCTAGGTGCCAGGGGAGGAGAAATTCCCCCCCTGTTCACCCTACCCCCTCCCTCGTGAGGGGGTACTGAGCGTCTACCGGGACCCTTCCCTTTCCTATGGGCAGGGGGGTCCCGAGGAGCGGAGGGACACATCCTTCCTGGAGGGGGGTGCACCCCGAATCGGGATCTCCATCCCGAATCGGGATCTCCCAACCCGCTGGGCCCCAGGAGCAGACAGTCCCCGCCGCAGCAGGCAGCCCGGCTAGGCTGAACCCGGATTGCGCAACCCGACCACAACCAGGTAGGGAAAGAGCGCTCCGGGGGAGGGATTAGTACAGGGGCCTCGTTAGATGTCTTCTCCTTCCCCCCCCCCCCCCTCAACTCCGGCTGGTCTCCGGCGAAAGAGGACAGGGCCAACAGCACACCGAGGGTGCTTGGCGCCACCGCCGCCGGTCAGGTTTTTTCGGCGCGTGTCACGGGCCCAGCACTCCTGCCGATACACAGTGCGCCGCCTGTAGGGGATCCGCAGAGGTCTCCTCCTCCCTCCACTCCTGGGTGGGAATGGGAACAGGGCCACTGGGAGGCAGGGGTTAAAGTGGCTCAGAACAGCCTCTCGGAGACCACGCAGGCGCACAGGAAAGCACGCCAAAAAGCCCCGCTCACTCATTCCCCGCCGTGATAGGAAAAACGCGGTTCTCTCTATCTCCCGGTGCGGCTAGGCCCAAAACAGCAGGATGTCGGCCAGAAAAAGGCCAGCGGCCACAGAAACAGCTTCAGAGGGGCGAGGAAGATCCGTAAGCCCCGCGCGTCCCCCTCCTCCTCCCCCTCCCTCCCCTCCTCAGGACCCCCACATGATGGTCCTGCAGCAGATCCTGGCAGAGCTCCAGCGATCTCGCTCCCCCCAAAGGCAGAAGGGATCAGCCTACAAAGGCAGTTCCAAGGGGGCAGGAAAGGGAAAGGCTCCCAGGCCTAAGCGCCCACGCAGGGATGCACGGCCTCTGGATTCTCCAACCTCTGAAGAGGAAAATTCAGAGGAGGTTAGGTCTGCCTCCTCATCAGACGAAGGGGGGCGCAGAAGGAAGAAGCAGCCCCACAAACAGAGCAGGGAGAGTCCTCCCCCGTAAATACTGAAGAGGAGGAGGAAGAGGAGGCCCAAGACCTAGAGGGGGGAGATGAGGAACAAGAATCAGGAGAGGAAGCAGTCTCCTCTCCCCCAGAAGAAGGGGAACTTGAGGACACTGAAATAGAGGCCTCAACTGACCCAGATATTCAGTTCCCCATAAAATACAGGGACCAGATCATGGAGCAGGTGGTCAGAGCACTAAAACTGCAACAAAAAAAGGAGAAAAATGAGACTTCGGACTCCTCAGAGGAGGAGGGAGAGGTAAGGGAGTACATACCCAGAGCCAAGACCAGAGACAAGGGGATGGTTCTGGATAAAGCGTACGAAAGAATCATAAAAAAGGAATGGCAACAGCCTAATAAGCTGTTCAAGCTGAACAAGGCACAACACTCCTTATATTCCTTAACCAAGCGTAAGGAAGCTCTGCTGGCCATACCAAAGGTGGATGCAGCAGCCACATCGCTGGCACGAAATTCGGTGTTCCCCACAGAGGGAGAGGTATTCCCTCGTGATCCCACAGATAAAGGGATAGAATGCAATCTAAGACAGAATTTCGAACAGTCAGCGGCAGTATTAAAGATGGCAACCCTAACATCTTACTTTGCCAGAGCACTGATGACCTGGGTCAAGAGAGCCAGAGACCCCAAGGTCTCGATGAAAATGACCAGGATCTTGTCCACCAGGATTCAGTTGGCATACGCATTCATCGCAGACTCCTCCACCGACATGCTGCGATGGACAGCCAGAGCAATGGCTTCAAATGTAGCAGCAAGACGCCGCCTATGGCTCCGCTCATGGAAAGGGGACCCCACGGCGAAAACACCTTGATGGGGGGCACCTTCCAGGGCTCTAAGCTTTTTGGGGTGTGCCTGGATAAAGTTCTTACCGATGCTGCTGACAGTCAAAGAAGCAGACTCTGCAAAGTGTAGGCATCGCGAAGAAAATTTTTCGTCCCTACAACGCATGCCAAAGTCAGGGAAGCACCAGACGCCCATTCTTCCCTAATAGAGGACACCAAAACAAATATAGACCAAAGTGGAACAAGCAAAAAGGACAAAATCCCAGAAGCAAGCAGCACCAGGAGCGCAACAAATCAGACTCCTGACTACCAGGCCATCCCGATCCAACAAAGCCTAGGGGGCAGGCTTCAAAAATTTGCACCCACATGGGGAAGCACCATTCAAGATTCATGGGTCATTCAAACAATTCAGAGGGGGTATTCTATAGAATTCGACCGTTACCCCAAAAGCTTTTATTATGTCTCTCCAAAATCAAAAAACCCTCAAAAACACAGGGCCATGGTCACAGAAATCAAAAGACTGTTCACAATCGGGGCCATCGAGTAAGTCCCTCTAAACCAGCAGGGGGCAGGGCTATACTCGAACCTCTTCTTAGTACCGAAGAAGGCGAACGAATGGAGAGCCGTGCTCGATTTAAAACGGCTGAACAAATGCATCAAGATAAGAAAATTCAAAATGGAGACCCTGCAGTCTATCAGGGTAGCTATAAACAAGGACGAGTGGCTGACATCAATGGACCTCAAGGAGGCCTACTTACATGTACCCATACTGCAGAATCACAGGCAATGGCTGAGATTCACCTACGAGCACCATCACTGGCAGTACAAGGCCCTTCCATTTGGCCTATCTACAGCCCCCCGAATATTCACCAAGATCTTGATCCCGCTCGTGGCGAACCTAAGGAAGGAGGGGATCAAGATTCATCCATACCTGGACGACATACTGGTGCGCTCACCATCTTACGAGCAAGCGACGAAAGACACCTCCAGGGTAATAGCCTATTTGCAAGAACACGGGTTCTTGATAAATTTCAAGAAGAGTCATCTAAAACCAGCACAATCCCTCGAACATCTGGGGGTGATAATAGACACTCGCTCATACAAGATTTCTCTCAGTCTTCAGAGACAGCGGAACCTCCTAGATCTCATCCAACGAATAGTCTCGAGACGCAAGTCCCGGCTGAAGGAGCTGGCCGGTCTGCTAGTAAACATGATCTCCTGCATGGGAATCGTGAGATGGGCCAGATTCCACACCAGGCCACTACAGCAACTTCTAAGGCCCTGGCAGGATCAACTCACACAAGGGGGAAATCCCTGGGTGACAGTGCCAGAAATAACCAAGAACTACTTCCAGTGGTGGTCTCACAAAGGGAGACTCAGTGCAGAATCCCTATGATGGACCCAGACAGAATCACAATTACAACGGACGCGAGCCTCCGCGGATGGGGAGTGCACGCACTGAACAGAGCAGTACAAGGGAAATGGCTGTCATGGGAAGAGAGACATCATATAAACTGGTTAGAACTGAGAGCAGTTTACCTAGCACTGAGAGAACTCTCCCCATGAATCAAGGGAAAACATGTAGCTGTGTACACAGACAACACAGTAGCAAAAGCGTACATAAATCACCAGGGAGGATCGAGATCAGTAGCCCTTCATCAGCAGGCAGCGCTCCTAATCAGGTGGGCGGAGAAATACCTGAGATCCATCAGAGCCATACACATCCCAGGCATAAGGAATACACAAGCAGACTGGTTGAGCAGGGAGACGTTGGACCCGGGGGAATGGTCTCTGCACCCAGCGACGTTCCAAACTATAGTCGAGACATTCGGAATGCCAATAATGGATCTGTTTGCGTCTCCATCCAACGCAAAGACAAAAAGATTCATAACCAGGTTCCCTCATCCTCAGGCAGAAGACTTCGATGCCATGAATCGCAGGTGGCCGACAGGTCTTCTATATGCCTTCCCGCCTTTCCCCTGATCCACAGAACAATAGCAAAGGCCAAGAGGGAGGGCGCAGAATTGATCCTAATCACCCCGTACTGGCCACGATGTCCCTGGTTTGCAGACCTGTTAGACCTAGCATTGGAACATCCGTTCAGTCTCCCGTGCAGACAGGACATGCTGTCACAAGGACCCATCAGGGCTAAATCTAACAGCGTGGAGATTGAGAGGGAAGGCTTGTTGGCCTTTAGATGAGTTTGCAAGACTTGACTGTTCGCCCAGGCCTTCAGAGGGGAGGGTGGGGTAGGGGGTGGGTTTGGGGTTTTAGTGATGTTTTATAAAATGTTGTGGATTTGGTGTGTTTTATTATTGTTTAATTTATTCTTATTGTGTTTTTATGATATTGTAAGCCGCCCTGAGATGCCATAGGCATGAGGGGACAGCCAGTAAATTTAATGAAATAATAAATAATAATAATAAAATTGATGTCCAGTAGATCTGAGGAGAAAGGAAAATTGTGTCCCTTACCTTGGGAATTTTCCTTCTGGATAGATCTACCAGACATCAATTCAGTCCTCCCTGTTGATTCTTCATGAATGAAGGATGTATGTAAATACAAATATACAAAGGTGGAATTCCTTGTTTGTAATTTTCTTCTCAATAATGATTTTGGATGGTATGAGGCTTTGGAACAACTGGAGCTGCAAGGGACTGAGCATGCTCCACTGGATCTTTGTCTTTTGCCTCCTACTGGCCAAGGTGGGGATCATCCCCAGAGTGCAGAATTGACGTCCTCGAGATCTATCTTGAAGGAAAATGTCAAATTTAAGGGGCCCAAGTTTCGTTTCTTCACCAGCATGGAATGTGCTAAGCTAACAGAGTGTAAGTGACTGATTATGGCGGCATAGACGTATGTCCCTTGGTACCATGGGATTATTATAGGGAGATGCACCTGCCTTTTGGATAGAGCTTGGGGATGATCCAGGATCATGTACTTTTCAGCAGCGTCTCTCGTTGCCTCTGAAGAGCCAAGCTATTATTGTCTTTAAGCTTTTTCTACTGCTCATGAGCCTCTGCCACAGGGTGCAGTAAATAAGGATGGGTCGAGCCATGGCAAGCTCCTTTCTGATACTCTCTTAGGTCACTGCTTCCTCTCTCCCCACTCTTGACAGATCGCTCTTCTCAGACACCAGTTGATATTGGGTTTCCTGAAGCAATTGCAGTTCTGTAAATCCTGCTCTTTGGAGGCTCGGTGAGCTGAACTGCAGCAGTCTGTCTTGATTGCTCAAGCAGGTGCACCCTTGATTTGAGGGGTTGTGGAATGGCTGTGACATCAGCTTTGCTGGGACCTGATGATGATGGCCTTTTCCCTTTTTCCCTTGCAGGGCTTACTGAGTATCTTGTTGGAGAGAGAGAGAGCATTTGTAAGTACTAATGTTGGCCTGCCACCATTGCATTGATTTCAAGGGAGCACCACCTGCTTTACACCAGGTCTCTGAAGCTTCCACCAGTACTGACTCCTCTTGCTCACTGTTGCCCTTGCAGATGTCCCGTGGCCAGGCAGCCAGCCCACTGCTGCTGATAGCACCCTTGAAGATCATGATGTGGCTGAACAAGTACCATGACAACTGCCAAGAGATCACTGGTCATATCAAGTGAGTACGTCACTTAGTGGGACATGCCCTCAATATCGCCTTGTCTCTCACTGGGCAGATTACGGTGCAGGGGCAAGCTGCCCCGAGCTGCTCTGTGAGCAGGAGGGCGTGCTGTAGAAAAATAGCGAAATCAATAAATGTGGGGCAGAAGTATAGATGCTCCAATGGCAAAAATAGCTCTTCACGCCCATTGATCCTTGATAGTGGGGAAGGTGCTGGGCTTGGACCTGGGAGACCAGGGTTCCAATCCTGTCTTAGCCATGAACTCCTTTGGTGGCTGAGACACAGGCTCTCTTGGTCTTGGTTCCCCATCTGTAAATGGGAATAATAAATGGTTATTATGAGGGTGAACTACATAAGGATTATAAAGCATGTGGAACACTGAAATATAAATAGCAATAACAGTAATGGGAGGGGTGTGCAGAAGTGTCGCATCTGACTGAAATTCCAGCCCAGCACCTGCTGCATGTTTTTAGCTCTAAAACACACAGTAGCAAAATGTTGCACAAGGCAAACTGACCAATCAGAAAAATAGATCTTAAATACCCCAGCCTTCCTCCCCTCCTCCTGTTGGAGGGCCTAAGCAACACATGGTTTGGGCAGTGTGCAGGGAAGGGGGAGGAAGGACGGTGGTTGATCCTAGGGCCATGCAAAACACATCAGCATCCAGCCTAGATAGCACCATGTGGCAGGAGGGGCAGGGCACAAAATTTTTAAAATAAATAAATGTCTGATGGCAGCTTGTGGAACAGAGCAAGGTGCTCATTTAGCTGGGGGGGAAATTCCAGGCAGGGTTAGCCTGTCCATTCTGAATGCAACATCACTAGAGCCTTGGCCTCTAGTATATGGAAGCCACTCGCCTTGACTTGCTGTCATGCGCCCAAGATGAGACCCTACTCAAACTCCTTGGCTAATTCTGGCAGACGGAATGTGAAGTGCAGTGGTGGGTAAGGCTGCTGTTGTGATCAGCTATCAAAGGTGCTTGGTCTAAAAATCCTATCGTCGCCTGCCTCCTCGTCTGCATCCATTGCCCATAGGGGAGAATCGGCCAGTGCTGTCTTGTTGGAACTCCTACATACCGACGTACATAAAGTAGTTAGGAGTTGGCTGCTGGGAGAATTGTCTTGCCCCATGCCTTTTGTATAATGATGCACAGAATTCAGAATTGGGCAAGGACACTATTTGGCCAAATCAGCATCATCAGCTGGCAATTCCAAGAGTAGCAAAGACTAATAAAGGGAAACCACCAACCGGCTGTCCCTAGGGGAAGTGCTGATAGTCTGTGCCTGCAGTAGAGCCTCTTGCCAACCTACTAGCCCTTCTCAACCAGGGAGTGCGTTGGTCCAGGTCGCATACACTTTTAAATGGGTCAAGATAAGTGTTCTGTGTGGACCAGGCTATTTTCATATCTGGTTGTCTATGGGAAGAACATCCGGGGCTAAGTCATCTTCAGCTGTACATTCTTTAAACAGTAGGTAGACTGCAAAAGTGTTGGGAGCCTAACACATCTTGCCCTGTGCAGTGTGTATCTAGAACACAGGCTTGGAATAATAAAATGCTGGGAGCTGACTGCATCTCTGGAGCTGTTGAACTAGGTTCTCCAGGCATTTTGGACTAAAGCATGATGACTCCAACTTGGGTTGTAGTTTAATCTTGAACTTCATGTTAGATGCTGAATTTCAAGCAGAGGAAGCAGCCGTGAATTCTTCCAGACATAAGTTTGCACTCCTTCTGTAACTGAGAAAAGGCACATGACTTATTGCTGGATTGTGCTAGTTGTTTGCATCCTAACACACACTTATCTGACATTCTAGAAACCGTGAGACCTAGTGCTTTTAACTTGCATGAAAGGGACGGGACCATAGTTCTGGCGAGAAGTAAGAGCAAGCCAACAAGGCTAGCTGGAGTAAACCTTTCCTGGGAGCATTCTTTATGGTTAGAAAGACTCTTCGGGGATCAAGTGGAAGGTCCTGGAACACAGGAGTACAGTTGTAGGGGAGAGTGCAGAGAGTCTTATAATTGAAGCACAGGACTAGGGCCCAGGTGACTGCTGTGTATTAACAATTGGTTTTTGGAGACTAAGGCAGGCAAGTCCTAACACCTCTGCATTCATCTGGTAGGCCAGTCGCTCCTGGGAAATCTTGCTGCACCATTTCCTCTAGGTGACTGTGTTTCCCAAATAGACTAGGAGTCTCTGACAAGACTGAAAACTTGTTTGTAGTCTTGACCTTCTGAATGTCCACTACTTTTCTTTTTGACAGTATGATTCCTGCCAATCTTCTGGTGAAAGGGCGTGAAATCTTTAAGCCTCAGACCGAAGAATTTATTAATTTGCTTCTGGAGAAATATGACTTTGCAGAGGTAAGATGGGTAGCAGAATAAGGTACCTGGTGACCCAGGAGGGTTGGTTTTTGTAATTCCCTCTTCTCCGGGCCTCCAGCGGTGCTTCTGTGTCACTTGCAGCTTGTTCAGAATGTGGCAGCGCCGCTGCTGACTGGTCTGGGCAGCCACAATGGTGTGACACCGTCCCTGTGTTTTCTGCGTTGGCTGCCTGTAGAGTGGCAGATTGAATTTAAGCTTACACTGCTGGTCTTGAGGCGCTCACTGTATTCGAGTCCTGTTCCTCGAACCTTGCCCTGCTGGCTATCGGTGCTCAGAAAGTTATTTATTTTATTTTTATTTTTAAAATTTATACCCCGCCCCTCCTGCCAGGCAGGACTAACAAATCAATCAATAAAAGTACAATAAAATATATAAAAGCATTAAATAACATATACAACAATAAAATGGGGAGAACAAAACGCAGAACACCCCCCACCCTCACCCTTCTCCCTTGCCAAACGCCTGACGGAACAGCCAGGTCTTACAATTCCTATGGAAACCTGGGAGGTCTGGGGCCAGACGGGCCCCTACTGGGAGGGAGTTCCAAAGGCGCGGTGCGGCCACCGAGAACGCCCTGTCCTGCGTGGTCCCCCGGGGACCTCCAACCGGGCACCCCCAGATGACCGCAGGGGCTGGTCCAGAGCCCGGGGAGTGAGGCGGTCTCACAAATAGGCAGGGCCCAGACCGTGTAAGGCTTTATAGGTCAAAACCAACACTTTGAATCGGGCCAGGAAGACTATTGGCAGCCAGTGCAGAGATCGGAGCACTGGTGTAATGTGCTCTCGGCGGCCCAGTCCCACCAGGAGCCGGGCCGCTGCATTCTCCACCAGCTGCAGCTTCTGAGCCGTCACCATAGGTAGCCCCACGTAGAGCGCGTTACAGTAGTCTAACCGAGAGGTGATAAAAGCATGGATGATCGTGGAACCAAAACCAGTGGCCAAAGCCGCCACACCAGATGTAACTGGCGGAAGGCACTCGTTGCCACAGGCTCCACCTGGAGATCCAGGCGGAGCTGCGCATCGAGGAGTACCCCCAGGTTCCGCACCTGGAAAGTTAGTGGACGGCACACCCCCTCAACCGAGGGCGTCTCCATCGACTTACCCACTAACATCACCTCCGTCTTGTCAGGATTCAGTCACAGTCGATTAACCCTCATCCATTCCCCGACAGCTGCCAGACACCGAGTAAGCACCGAGACAGTCGGGCCTGGGTCGGTTGAAAATAAGAGATACAGTTGGGTGTCATCTACGTACTGATGACACATCGCCCCGAACTATCTGATCACCTCACCGAGCGGCTGCATGTACACGTTGAACAGGAGAGGGGACAAGACAGAACCCTGCGCGACCCCACACGAGAGGTCTCGATGAGATGAAAAATGATCACCGAGCACCACCCATTGAGTTCTCCCGGTCAGGAATGAGTGGAACCATTTGAGAATGATCCCACCCACCCCCGCACAGTCCCGCAGGTGCGTCACCAACATCTCATGGTCAACGGTATCAAATGCAGCTGACAGATCTAATAGGACCAAAAGGGATAACCTTCCCTAAAAAGGGAAGGTTAGAGACAGGCCGATAGCTGGCAGGGGAGTCAGCGTCAAGCGATGGTTTCTTGAGCAGAGGCCACACCACCGTCTGCTTAAGGCAGGCTAGCACTCTGCCCTCCTGCAGGGAGACATTGACCACCCCAGCCAGCAACGGCCCCATTGTCTCCCGGCAGGTCTTAATCAGCCAGGATGGGCACGGATCTAGTTCACAAGAAGTGGCTCGAACAGCCCCAAGCACCCCCACCACATCAGCAGGTGTCACCGACTGAATCTGATCCTACAAAATCGGACAAGGCGGGCTTCTGCCGCCTCTACCTTCTCCACTGTATTAAGTGCAGCATTGAGATCTTGGTGAATACGAGTGATTTTCTCCGCAAAATAATCTGCAAAAAGGTCACAGCGGGCAGTTGATGACTCAACTTCAGGGTTGAGGGAGGCCGGACTGACCAACCCCCGCACAACCCGGAACAGCTCCGCCGGACGGGATTTAGCGGATGCTATAAGGGTAGCAAAGAATTCCCTCTTTGCTGCCCGCATAGCCATGGCATAGGCTTGTAAACTAGCTCTATGCTGCAATGTCAGCTTCAGCTCGAGAACGATGCCACCATTGCTCCAACCGTCGCCCTACTTGCTTCAGCGTCCACAGCTCCTCGGAGAACCAAGGAGGTCTGCAGAGCCTCCGCCTGGGCAACGGATGCCTGGGAGCTGTTAGATTGATGGCCTCAGTCACTGTTGACTCTCTGGGACAGGCCCATGATTGCCATGGCCGCCGTGAACTCAAGCTTGGCTCCAACAAGGACTGTGTTGGCGTGAATGTTGAGGTCCCCAAGATTATCGTCCTTGGGGACCGCAACACCACCTCCAACGCAGCCTCCACCAGAGCCTTCAGGGAGGCTACCGGACTGTTAGGTGCACGGTATACCAGTAGCACACCCAAACTGTCCCCTGCCAAATCAAACACAAAATGAAGACCCTCAATACCTACCATGGGTCGCACTGGATACCTCCTCGCAGACTACCCCTCTTTAAAAACCATAGTCACACCACCGCCCCCCCCCCCCCGGCCGCGACTGGTGTTGCACGGAATACCCGACTGGAACAAGATCAGCCAGAATTGGCCCCAATTCATTGTCCAGCCAGGTCTCCGTGATCCATGTGAGATCGGCAGCATGGTCCAGGATTACCTCCTGGACCGTTGTTGCCTCATTTGCCACCGATCTCGCGTTTAACAGCTAATATCACCTGCTAGTTGCAGATCCTGCCATGGAGCCTTGTCAGGTGGTCGGGCTGTTGCTGTGGTGGGCCCCTCAATGTGTCACTTACTCTCTCTGGATCTCTCTCGTCTCCTCCCTCCTCACCTTCAAATGCACCTGAAGACTTTTTGTATTGTCCTGGTGCTTTAGAGGATCCACTGCTGATTCCCCTTGATGTATTTTTTTTCCTACCCTTTTAAGCTGGATTTTACACAAAGTTAAAAGTTTGATGATGATTTGTTTTATTTTATTGTTGTAGTGTTAGTGTTCTGAAGTGCCCTGAGCACCATTCGGGGGTGGGGGGGGTATATATAAAACTTTATTATAATAAGGTAAGGTGGCGAATTGAAAGGTTACTTCCAATGGTCGGATAACATCTGTGGTCTCACTCAGTTTCAGACGTGTGTGGTGCTGCACTGTAAAAACGCCTTTGCTTGTTCGATGGTCCATAAATCTGGCTGGAAAATTGTCTATTCTGGAGACACCATGCTCTGCAAGGATCTGGTCCAGATGGGTGAGTTGGAAATAAATCCAGTTCCTTTGCACGAGACGAAACCAAACTATAATAAAACCCTGTTCACCTGTTTCCTCAGAGCGGTCTCTAGTCACTAGTGAGGTGGTCGAGTGTTGAAGCACAGGTTACCCTCTGCACTTGACTAAACGCACCTCAGATAAATGAGTGCCCCTTACTACCTAGCATAGTGTATCTGCATTTGGCAAAGTTTTCCTACTCCTGTCCCCTGACACAATACATACGGCCCTTGCACAGGAAGAAATGCTACATTGCTGATCCATGAAGCTACACTGGAGGATGGCTTGGAAGAGGCGGCAGTTGAGAAAACACACAGGTAAGACTCTTCTGGAAGACAGCTTTGTGACTGACCATCATGGGGGAAGCACTAGCTGGGCATCCCTGCAGACCGCAACCAGACATGTCCCTCCTAAAAGTCTTAATGTATCTTGTATAGGAAGCATGCAGACTTGGAGGCATCAGGCTTGGGTATTGATATGCCCACCTCATCAGTATTATTATTAGTGTCTAAGTACCTCAGAGCCTCACAAGTTCTGGGAAGTGAAGTGACGGGGAATGCAAAGCTCGGAGGAAGTAATCTGCCAATTCCGATAGGAAGCTTGTGGTGAACTTGGGGAGTGATGATATTCTGAATCACAGGCTATCCACCATGGAGGATTCAGTGGTGATTTCTACGTGTGGTCTCCTGGTTCGGTGGCTGATCGTTAAGGGCAATTATATAGTGTGTGCATTTAAACTCCTCGTGGGAGATTTATGGCAGAAAACTCTGGGTTTGAGGTCGTGTTGTAAGGTTCTCTGCCAGTTGTTTTAGTGCCTGTTCTGATGCATGTCTCCTCCTGGAATGGCACCTTTGTCTAGTCACCATAATGTTGGTAATCCTCCTGCTCACAAACTCTAGCCCCTGAACCTAGATGCTTGTATGGTCCCTTTTGCAGCACGACCTCCCAGGCGATTGATGTTGGGATGAAGATGAATGCTGAATTTATCATGCTCAATCATTTCAGTCAGCGATATGCCAAAATCCCCATTTTTAGCACAGACTTCAGTGACAAGGTTGGAATCGCATTTGATCACATGAGGGTAAGTTTGTGAGTCACTGTCAAGGTGGGTTTGAGGTACAGAGCAAATTCTTCTCCATCAGACTTGGGGAATGAGCAATTCTGGAAACCTAGTCCATTTAATGTTTTCAGCCATATTTTAGCTGAGCTCCTCACCTCCATAGACTTCTCCTTATCATGTCACCTTTCAGAATCCTCCTCCTTCTCTTTTGTAACTAAGCTAAGCAACTTCTCGGCTTCATGGGGGCATCCCTGTATTCCCCTCCCTTTGTGCATTCCAGATTGTAAACTCCTCGGGGCAGGGACCTGTCTCTACTCAGGCACATTCCTGGCCCTGTGTAAACAATCTGCTGTACACAAGAACTGAGTGAAATGGTAAACAAATTATTTTGTGGTGGAGGGTGTGATGTCTCTCTCCCAAAGGCTGGAGATCATGGGTCTGGATTCTTGTTTGTGGTCCTGATTCTGGCCCAGCTTGAGATAAGCCCCCTCGCTATCCCAGAACAAAGCTGATTGGCTGCCAGCTTCATACTGGAGGCCACCTGATCCTGCTTCCATTGGACAAAAAAAGTGGGAGGAAAGATGTAAATGAAAATCTTTTTGTGTCGCTTGCCCAATAAGAACCGAGAACAACTGTTCAGAACCCCATTTGGGTTCCCAGTGTTTTCTGGGAACCCCTTAACTGCCATTTTATGCCGTGGCAGCTGCGGCTGCTGCAGTAGCAAGACTAGGGAAGCACTTAGCTTCAGTAGCACCTTGCACAGACCTTGAGACACTGCTACAGTGACTTCAGGAGTAAGGGAGATGGCATCAAGCTTTCTCTTGCTAGTGACCTCGAGAATACAGATCCCTGGCTTGAACACTCTTTGATGGGAAAGAGGATTAGGCCTGTAGCTTCAACAGCTTATCAAGATACTTCCCTTATTGTTTAATGTAACTAACTTTTCTTCCCTCCCATCATGATCGTTCAGGTGACTGTTTGTATGGTCAATACTGTGACTGCCATATCTAAAAGAGGAAGGATTTCTCCCGAGTTCCATTCTAAACCATGTACTACATGCATGGCCAATTGTTTCACCCTTGTGTGTGCTGGGGAAGTACTATGTTTGTGTTCTGTAATTGGTGCCCTGAGCCCCCCTTGTTTCGCGCTCCTCTGCCTTTTGTAGAAAGTTATTCCTAGCAAAAACCCACTCTGCAAAGAAACATTCAGAAACCAAAGTCCTGAAGTGCTGATGAGTGAACTCTCTTCTTAGCAACTGTTACCTTGTGCAGCAGAGGAGACTTCTGATAAAATATCTTCTCTAAGTGGAGCACACTCCTGTGTGTATTCCAGTAGAGCCTCCAGACCCCACTGTGCTAGGAGTACTGTGCCCACACCTAATGAGGTGGTCCCTGCCTCAGGGAGCCTACAGTCTGATGACAAGGATTCTGGAGCATCAGCACCATTCTAATCTCAATCTGCTTGTCTTTAGGTGTGCTTTGGTGACTTTGCAACAATCCCCATGCTGATCCCTCCGTTGAAAGCTCTGTTTGCAGATGAGATTGAGGAAATGGAGGAGCGGAAGGAGAAAAGGGAGCTGCGCCTCTTTCAGGAAGCCATTAAAAGTTCAGAGATGCTGACTGATGGCATGAATAAGGCCAATGTGATGTCATCCAAACAGAAACTGGGACCTATAGAGAATTCTCAGGGAGTGCCAAGCAAAAAGCTGAAAATGGCCAACTGAGCCAAGGCGTGTGTGATCTCTGTGCTTTCCTGTTGTCTCTGTAAATATCACACTCGCACCTGCTACCTCCCAGCTGGGGAGTGTGAAGCAGACGGAAGGAAATGTCCGTGAGTTGCAGCATGCCACTGCACTTGCTCTGCAGCTGGGATTTCCCTGGGAAGGGATTTTTTCAAGACTACTTCTGGTAACGGTGCCCAGATGCAGAATGCACCCTATTCTCTGATTTAGAGTCTCTTGGACAGATGCTCTACTTATCCAAAAAGGGTTTTTATTTATTTTTATTTTAAATTAGAAATGGATTAGCAGCATTTATAATGCAGGGAAGTTGCTGGCAGTAGGTGAGAGGTGGAGAAACCCTGCTTATTTGTCTGTGGATGCAACAATGTAAATAGGAAGAATCAGTTCCTCAGTAAAATGTACAAAAAGCAAATGGTGTGCAGACTCTCTTCCTTGGAGCCTAATACCGGAGTGTCTTAACTCTGAAGTCTTCACTTTTGATTACTTGTGTTTTTGTAGTTTGGTTCCATACGTACTGCTTGCTGGTATTTTGTATTCAGAATGTGTATGAATGGAGAAGGTGTCCTTGCACGCACTTGTCAGTGCTGGGGAGTAGCTGAGTGTGATCACTTACACCATGTGAATGAATGGGGAACGGGTCCTTGCACGCACGTGTCAGTGCTGACATGGACGGAACCGGGGGAGTAGCTGAACGTGATCACCCAGAGTGGTGGTTTGTTCTGCAGTCACCGCTACAGAGGTTGAAATCTTGGGTTGTCGTCACTCGAAAGGTATGTGCACTAATGAAGGCAGCTTTATTTTTGCCATAATGAAGGCATCTTCTGCCATAAGTTTTACACCAGTAAATTCTCTGAAGTGTGCAGATAAAGGAAAATGTTGCTCCTCTACCGTCCTGGCATCACTGAGCAGGGCAACAGTTGTATAAAGCTGTTGTTCTGGAATCTTCTTGACTGACTGGATACTTGTAAAGAGGCTCATCTGTCTGATCCTAGGGATGGTGGAGTAAGCGTCCTAAGTAGCAAGCTCCGCTGTGAGAACTGCTTCTAAGTAGCGAGCATCGAATGGGAGTCGGGTCCCAATGGGAAATCCATTCTCTGTTGTCCGCTTCCGGCAGGAAGAAGTTAGGTTCCCTAAACCTACTTGGCTAATAGCTGTTAATGGACCTACTTTCCAAGAACTGTTCTAATTCTTTTCTAAACGCAGCTACACTATTGGTTGTGCTACAGACAGTAGCTCAGATCAACCCCAGCCGGTTCTCAGTGACCACCCTGTCCCTCTTAAGGGACTTCTTTCACAAGACACAGTTGATGCAGGAAATCCAGGCGCTTCTTCAGAAAGGAACAATTCAGGAAATCCAGTCCCCTCTGGGGTAAGGAGTTTGACTCCCACTATTTCCTAATTGACAATAAAGGAAGAGGTATGAGACCTATCTTGGACCTACACTACCTAAATAAATATATGAACAAGTTTAAATTCAGAATGACATCCCTAGCAACAATCCTCCCAGCCTTACAACCGGGATGGTGGCTGGGTTGCTCTTGACCTGAAAA
>QEPC01011341.1:263308-274724 GCA_003113815.1 Sphenodon punctatus
TCTGCCCTCTCCCTCGTCTCCCCTGCTCCCCTAACCGCCTTGGTCCCTTCTCCTTCGCTGCCCCCCATGCCTGGAACTCACTCCCTGCCCACATCCGCCTTGCCCCCTCCCTCCGCTCCTTCAAATCCCTCCTCAAAATCCACCTCTTCCTCGCAGCCTTTCCCGACACTTGCTAGAACTTTCCTCTCAATATTTACTGTCTGCCCTCCCCCTGACTCCTCCCTAACTGCAACCAAGCCAAGCACGTGCACCCGAGACTTCGCATCCGCTTGAATGTTTTATCCCTTGTCTCTCCCTATGTCCCCTCTCCTTGTCTCCCCCTCCGTGTCTTTTAGATTGTAAGCCATGCCCATAGGCAGGGACTGCGTCCATCTCATTGTTCTGTATAGCACCAGGTACACAGCTGGCGCTATACAAGTGCTAATAATAATAATAATAATAAATAAATCATAATAAATCCAGGGCAGCGTGGGTGGGTTTGTTGGCCCAAGCCGTGTGTGTGTAGAGCAGCCAATGGGAAGGGGGTGGGGGTGGCATTCCATCTCCTGCACCGGAGGCCTGGAAAATCCACCTTTGAACCAGTTAAGATAATGCAAGAGTAGCACATTAACCGGTCCTAAAACACAGGAACGTAGACGGTTGCTTGGGAACAAGAATGCCAAACACCAAACCAGAAAACAAGGAGACGGACAGATGGATGGACAGACAGGGTCAAGCCAATCCCTCCTACCTTTCTTTTGCTTACAGCATTTACATGCCGTCCCTTCCCCCATCTCCAGTTGTCGGTTGGTGCCACAGGCATGCAGCCTGGAAAATGCAAAGGGCCGAATTAAGTAGGAAATCACGTTTCTCCTAGTCTAGACTGAGCCTATCTATATCGGACTCAAAATCATAAGTAACATGAAATTGAGCATTCCTGCGGGATTAATTTCCCCACCGAAACTATCAACTGTTTCAAAAGCTCTGCTTGGATTTAATCGGGGACCAGGCAGTGGGGAAAATGCTCAGAACCACAGATCCCTGTTTTTAATACATGATGTAGGGTGTAGCTATCATCATGGGGAGGGGGCGGGCAGAGGTGCATCAAGCTCCCTGGTGTGGGCTGCATCCCCTGTGGCTGGGAGGGAGGGGGGGACGCTCCTGTGAAGTGTAACGGGTTTCTAGTATTTTTGCCTAATACTGGCTTTCTCATCAGAAATTCTGCCTACCAAACACATACAAAATAAAAACCATTTTAACAAAACTTTACTCTGATGCATCTGTGTCTGTAGCAGTATGTGGAAGTGTGTTGTCTTGCATCTTTTTGATAGTAGTGTATCACTTGTCTGGGGGAGATATAATGGACTCATTTATTTTTGCCTTTTTGACAAGTTTTGCATTTGGGGAAGGAAATGTTGTTCTTCATGCTTGTGCAGTTTGCACCTGGGACTTTGTTTACAGACGATGCCAGGCAGCACTGCTTACTTCATCCATTATGTATAACTGTTGGGAATATGAATCGTTCCAGAGAGAAAGCACAGAGTCGCCTTTGGCTTGGTGTCCTTGGTGTTGTGATGCGCTGGTCTCTGCTACTCATGTTATCTTGTATTGTTCATGCATCAGACCACACAGAAACATAGGATTAAAATAAAATCATGCCTTCACTCTGCATTCAATGTACTAGTTTGATGCTAGCTCTGAACCTGCCAGTGTTTTGAATTGGAAACGGTTGGATCTTTAATCTGTATAAACAAGCCCATATTTGCTTAAGGTGAGATGCAGAGAGAGCTTCTGGTTTCTCCAAAGCACCTCCCTCAGCCTCCTTCAGCTAGCTTTGTGCACCTGAGCCTCATGCCAGCTTTCTCACCTGGTCCCATGTTGCCTGCCCACGGTGCATTGCTGCTGCTCTTGCTGCAGCAAAGAGCGATTCCAACAGGACCCTCTCCTCAGGCCCAGTCTTGCAGGGACAGAAAAGGCAGGGCAGTGGTGAGGATGGAGCTGACTCGCGTTTCACAAGAGAGGGTAGGAGCCCAAGCTGCTTCATCTCTCTTGCTTTCTCTCCCCTGAAAAATAACTACTCACTCTTGAGGTGAAAGGGAGGGTGCATGTGTCATGCAGTAGCTGTGTTTGCCTTGGCTGCTTTTTTCCACAGGAGGAGGGATAATGGGACCAAGAATGTCAGTGCATATGATTGAGGGTATGGGACATCTTCCGTATGAGGAGAAGCAGATTGGGTAGGGCTCTACAGCTTGGAGAAGAGATGGCTGAGAGAGGGGACATGATAGAAGTTTATAAGATCATGAGTGGCTTGGGAGAAGTCAATAAAGAAGCGGTTATTTACCTTCTCAAACAATATTAGACCCGAGGGCCAATATGAAACTGATCGACAGTGTCACAGTCAGTGCTAGGCTGGGTCAGTGCCAGAGACAGGGTGCTGGGCTGGATGGACCATTGCTCTGACCCCGTCTGGCACTTCTTATAGAATGGTTTGACTCCTCAATGGGAGCACCAGTTCCATGAAGACTAATACCTAGTGTTCCCGTGATGCTACCTGCAGTAGTGACCAAAAGGAGGTTACAAGAGCTGGCAATGCTTTTTACCTTGTGACTGAATGGGGGTAACGGGGACCCCCGTACTGGCTCTTGGCTGCATCACCCAACAGTCAGCTGCCCCTCCTTGCTCCAAATACTTAATCCCTTACAAACCTATAAGTCCCCATGGAGACCCCCATTTCCCTTAATAACTCCCTTCATCCACAAGCCTGCCAGACACCCCAGTTCTCAGACAGCACTAAAAAACCCTGCTCCCAGACCACCCCTAGCTTCCTTAGCCTCCTAAACACCCTGTGCTTGGGAGTATGAGGCATCCATCCCCATGTTGCTGGACCAAAGTACCTCCCTATTTCACAGCAGTGTTGTGAGGATAAATGAGGTGGATGACTGAGCGGTACCTGCCTACCACAATGATTGATGAGAGCCAGCTAACAGAGCAATCAATAGGGAGACTCCAGATCTCTCACGTCCCATTTAGATGTGTTTACTTCTTTACTGAATTTCTGTTCTAACCTACTGTAATGGTTTCTGTTTCCAGATAGTAATTCCAGTCTTGGCAAACATGAAGAACCACCACAGCTGGCCACATGCGGTGACGCAGGATATTCTGCGTCATGTCCATAGCCTTACAAGGGATGTTTTTGTAGTTGCTGGACGAGTCAAGGGCAAGACTTTGCTACCTCTCCCAGCTGGCTCCGAGAGAGTCCAGTATAGAGATTACAACAAGGAGAAAGCGTAAGTGTAATCTCTAGGATGTTGGTCTAACTTACTCAACACGAACACGTGCTGGGCCTAGGACTGAAAGAGGGGGCCCAAAAAACTGGGTAACCCATCGAGTTTCCGGTACTCGAATCGACTTAGCAACAGCCTCTGATGACCTGAAATGGTGACTTCTGGTACCTATTTGTCAAGACTTTGTTGATATACCGAATCTCGACATCAGTGTATCAGATTTCTGTCAAGTTCTGACAAGTTTTCAACAAATTTCAGTCCTGGAAAACTACTTCCAATTCCAATTCTTTTACTTTAAAAAAAAAAATATATATTCTTAAAAGACTTCTTATGGGTTTTACATCCTGGGAAGTCAACTTCTGGTCCCAAAAAAATACGTCCAGTTTTCATTCCAGTTTTCCAACTCAGTGTACCGATTAGTATACCAATATACCAATTGGGAATTGCAAAATCAGTACTCTGAGTACCTGCTCATTTTCCAGGTATTTGGGTAGCTGATTGGTACCTGGCTAACCTGTTGGCTTCCCCCCCCCCCCCCCAACGTGCGGGGGTTGCCCAATGCAGTGGGTACTAAACTAACTCCCCGTTTCAGCTCCAGTCAGGGCCCCTCATGATGCCCCATCAGGAGCCCTTCAAGTCTCTGGTGTTGCTTCAGATGACGGTGGCAGCAGCAGCAGCGCATAACAGGCCGGGTCTGCTCCCGTAGTGGCTTGGCGGGTGGCCAGTAGGTGTAAACATTAGCCACTTCCCATCTTTTGTGTGTGGCATGTGCTCGAATGCACAAAGAAATGATGAGTGGCTAATGTCATGTTGGATTACACCCAGCGCTCGTGTCCTGTGGCCCCCCCCCCGCTTCCTCTAACTGGCTAATAATGACTATAGAATGGGCTGGCTTCCTGCTCTTTTTACGTGCAGGGGGCGGGATGTAAGACTTTCCTGTAAAATGCAGCATTAAAAAACTGGCCATTGTGGAGCTTTGTTTTAACGCATATCCTCCCAAATAGTAGAAAGCTGGTAGTCTCTGTTGGTGGCAGGGTGTTGGTTCATTTAGGTTTATCCGGTATAAGAAATTTTGTAATACTTTCTCCAGAGTGCAGTCTGTTCAGCAAAAAACATGGGAATTTAAGCTACGCTGTGCCTTGGTAAATAAATATGTGAATGTGGGAATGAAACCCTGACTCCATTGATTGACCTGATTATTCAGAACTGACAAAGGAAAAAGAAAGTTAATTCTGAGACCTGTTTGCTTTCCACAGTGTGGAACTACTAGATAAATCCATTCTACATGCCATTGAGTCAGCCGTTATAGAATGGAGCTCCCAGATACAGGGGGTGCTGAAGAGAGAGTCGTCAGAGCCTCTTCTGCAAGGCAAAGATCCCAACCCAAAAGTTGAGATAGAGTTCTGGAAAAACAGGTACATTACAGTTGATATTATTGTTACTTTAATATTGCCTCAAAGGTAATGGAGAAGCTAGAGCTACTACTTCAAGATGTAAAACTGAGAAGCTGAATATCTTCAACGTTGTTTATTAAAGACTCAAGATAAAGTGAATAACTAATTCAGATTTGTAAATATCTTGGAGTTCATGGCTTGTGCAGCTGCCTGGGCTATTCCAACTGGAGAGCTCTTTTCTCTTCCCTAAGGGTGGGTAATAGTGAATAAGGGGCGCTGGAAACGCCTCTCAAGAGTCCCAGAGAAACAAGTTGGTTGCTGTGTTGATCCCAAATGTAAGAGATGGAGACGGGCTGTTTTTACGTGGATGCTAAATCTGAAATAATGTCTCTCAACCCGGGTTTAAATGTGTGTGTTAAACTACTCCTAGTTTAAAATAGCCAGGTTAAGGTTGAACCCAGGTTTATTTCATCCTCATTTTCAGGATTTATTTAACACTGGATCAAATAAACCCAGATTAACATCTGTATAAACTGTAAATCCGAATTGAGCATAGAGATTAGTAGATAAAGCAAACCTTCTCTCTACCCAGGAACATCTCTGTGGTCGTCAGCACCTTTGGGAGCTCTGGCCAGGAAATCAGCATTTTGATTTCTCTTCCCCCAAACCTGGTGCATAGATTTGCCGTGGGATTGTTCAAAGATATCTCTAAAGGGGAACAAGAATCCTAGCGGAACAAAGCGATGGAATTCAGCAGTGAGGCACCATGGGATTTTTCAGTAATCCGTGTTAGTCTAAATCTGTATTAGCCATGAACTATGTGATCCTGGATTAATGATTATTCTGAGTTGCAAATGTCCATATAAACAGGAACCCAGAATTAAGGATCCGGGATTTTAAATACGGGTTAGTGTGTCTGTAAAAACAGCCAGTGTAGTTCAGAAGAAGAGGGCCAGAGATGTGACTTCCAAGTGAAGGTTCAGAGGGGGCTTGAATGTGGCCTCTCAATGTATTCAAAGATTTCAAGGTCTAAAGGGGCTGCTAAGATTATCCAGCCTGAAGGCCAGGGTATCTGTATCAAAGCCACTGAACTGTGTTTGGGTAAAATACAAGCCCATTGCTGCACCCGGCAGCCTGTTCCTGGGGTTAATTGCCCTGGGTGGTTAAACCTTAGGCATTCTTTCTAATCTGAATTTTCATGACTTTATTTGTTACTAAAAGTAACACAATTTAGACCTGAGCATTTTGAGCCACTACAGAAATATGTAGGTAATTGGCAGCCTGCTGTGGTGTTCACCTTGCCCCTGAAATGCAAATACCCTCACCCCTGGAAACTTGCTTCCCCTGACACCCTCCCTTAATGTTTGCCATTGATGCTTGGTTTTTAACACGATTGATCGTCCATGGTTTTTAACCTCGCTGTGTATAAATGTTTGAAATGCCAGTTACCGTTTCCCTACGGCTCCCTCCCAAGCGATCTCTTTCCTGTCTATTGACCTTACTTTTTCTCAGCCAGTTGTTCTGACATGTTGGATGCCTGAGGAAGGGCCCTGGACAAGACCACTTCTGGCTGGGATTTCTGAAGACGCCTGAGATCTTTGTTTACAACATCTGCTTGAGTGTTATCCTGGAAATCTGTGGCTCCCTTAGAATGCCTGGGATTATTTGTTCTGCTGCTGCTGAATGATCTTCCTCTCCCAAAGCAGAGCAGTTGCATGTTCTCTGCTCATTCATGCCAGTCAAAGAATCCCATTTTCTACTTGCCCCTTATGTCACTGGCAAAGGGCGGGGGGGATCGAATCGAGCCAGTTGGCTAATGGGGTAAGTCCCAGATTAGACCTGTGGACTGGGTGACTGCTTACTTCCTCTTCCTCTGCTGCCGCCACCTCGCCCTGGTGCCCAGCAGCTGCACAAGTTCGTGTTGAAGGGGTGTTCATTTGCCAGCCCTTGCCCTTTCTACTCTCTAACTGGAGCTATAATCTCTGGCTTTCCTGTAGATGTGAGGATCTGCAATGCATTTACAGCCAGCTGAAAGCCAGGGAAGTTAGGAACATGGCAGAACTGCTGGAACGTGTCCAGAGCAGCTACTCCCCAGCCTTCAAGGCAATCTTCAGAGACGTAGAAGCAGGTGAGTTTTGACAGTCCATTTCCCTGCACGTGAGCATGAATTGCTGCTTTCACGATTGGCCTGGGCAGCTAGAGTTGGAGCCTCAGAACCTGAGGCAGAGGGGCTGCTGGCTGGGCCTGGCTGGGGGACATAGGCTATGGGGGGCGGGGAGAGAAAGGGCAAGAGGGGTTTGGGATTGTAGAGACTAGGTCTCCCAACAGCAGCAGCCAGTAGGGGTGTGAGGCACTGCTGCTGTTGGGAGACCTAGTGTGAGGCACTGCAGCATCCGAGGTGTGCACCCTTGTTGAGTTCATGGGATCCATGTGCGTCCCTTCGCCGAGGTTTCCAAAGCATCCCCTGCTGGGGTTAGAAGATGGGGCAGTGCTGGTGGCCATTCCAGGAGATCAGCCAAGCTGCAAAAACTCTTGCTTTGTTGTCTGCACGGAGCAGTTCGTCCACTCCTACTCTGCATTAAACTTCCATTGGTAACAGGTTAAAAAGGGACCTGTCTGTAACTATGGATTGTACAGTGGCAGGTACATCGTTGGCGCTACATAAATAATAATAATAAGTTATTGATTGATGCTATCAGCATGCTACAGATATGGACAACACCAGTTACAGATAATCATCAACAATCTAGCTCGCTGCCTGACAGTTTATACCACTGATCTGCCATTGGTACATCTAAAACGATTTAAACCTTTCTATTAAAATTCCACCTGCAAATAGTTTATAATGTCTGATGGGGAAAAGGTGTCCACCCTAGCAAAGTTACAACACATGACACTGGTGTGAGTTTGCCAGCAAGGCTACGGGTTCCGTTTACAGCATGGGGGTACGGCTGTAGGATTCTGAACCATTCCAATTGGCACAGTGACTAGGAGTGGTTAGAGCAGGATGGATTTCTTGGGTTAGTGCAAGTTTCTCTCTTTCATTGAGTGTTTTCTGCTTATGAGTGTCCAAATCAATGGAGCTTTCACTGAAACCTTTAAGAGACTGTTCCATTGCTCAATAGATCTTAGAAAGGGGAAACCGGACTTCAGTACGTCCTGGCTCTTAGCCACATCAGTGGTCTGGAAAGGGTGGGGGAGTGACTCAGGAGGTGACAACGTATGTAGACAATAAAAAGTTTACTTCAGGATGGTGCGCTCTCACTGTAATCCCCAAGCTAGTGGGCATCAGCAACAGCTTGCCCCTGTGAGCATGACAGTCTAGTCGGAGAGTCTGACACATCCAGCAGCAAGCTGCTTGGTTCCTAGAAGAGCCTAGCACGCTCCAAGTGATGTAGCTGCAAGAGAAGATAAACTGTCTAAGATTTAATCCTCCAGGTGGTGTAGTAGATTAACATACCAGCCTCTCTATCCCACCAAATGAAATTAAAGTTGGGCAAAGGAAACCATCTGTCCCTTTAAGCAGAAAAATGGAGTAACCTTGCTTCCCTATTTAAGGAAAAACATGATACATTTATCTTTTTGTCAGTGAGCAAGAGAAGAATTTTGTGTCGTTTCTACGACGTGTGCTCGAGAAGCAAAACTAAGTGCAGGGCTCTGCTGCGCTTTAGCCTTCAAGTAAATTGTGTCCAGTGGCAGGAACTAGATCAGGGCTGATGCTTCTGGCAGTTTCACCCGAACGCTCCCATAGGTCAAAATAGGGAATGGTCGGGTGAAAGCGCAAGACACGGCAGCCCTAGTCCGCCTAGAGCAGATGCAATCTGGAGTGTTGGCCTCTAGAGGAGGAGACAGTCTCTTGTGCGTGCAGTAAAGCTGTAGCCCGGCAAGAAAGAGCCTCACTGGCCAAAACAAACACATCGTTAGAAACCTAAATCCCAGCCTAGACACTTGTTTTAAATGCCCTGAAGCCTGGGGTTTCCCCTTCCCGAGTGCTCCTAATGAGCCTCAGTTTCCTGACTTTGTTGGTGATGGACACAAAGCCAGCTTCCAGTAAACGTGGGTGACTGCTCTCCTGGGCCTGCACTTGCCATTCTTGTAACGTGGACAGAAGCTCCAGGCTGGCAGGCCTAGCCTCCTGGGCAAGCCCTGTGCTCTTTGGAACCCGAACTAGCCTGGAGCAAGCACTGCGTACGACTAGTAGCGCTATAGAAATGATAAGGGCGTAGTAGTAGCAGGGGGGAGGAGGTGTGTTTCTGCATTTATTAGGGATATCCTGTTCTCACCAGCCTTTTTTAAAACAACAGCTTTATCTGAGGCCCAGGATATTAATCTGCACCTCAAGCCTCTCCTGCGTCCTCTGGAGGAGATAGAGAACATTGATTTTAGCGAGGTGAAGCCATTGTTAAGCCACGTGCTCCATTTAGTGTGCTTAATCTGGGCCACGTCCAAGTATTACAACACGCCTGCCCGGATTATAGTGCTGCTTCAGGAAACCTGCAATCTTCTCATCCAACAAGTAGGTGATGGGGCCTGCCTGGGTGTATTGGAGCCTGCCAAAAGGACCAGAGTTGGAGCAGACTGATGGCTCCAGCCAGCAGCATTGTGTCTGGATTGAAGGGATTGAGACTTTGACATCCTTTGTGGGGGCTTGTCTGGGACGTGAACCCAGGAATGTTACCGCAAGCCCTTGATTCTGCAGGGGCTGGTGCATTTGTGAGCTGGCCATCCATCTGTTTTAAGCATGTAAGCGGCACAGATGTCAGGCTGACAGCATGCTGTGTAACAGAAGTGCCGCATGTGGAAAGATGAGAACGAGTCAGCTTTCTCTTGCAACCTTTCCATCCTTCCTTCTGCTCCGGCTTTGTGTATTTGAGCCCATGTGCATTCACAGGCCTGATCGTTGCATCAAAGGGCATGGCTGCCTGCCCCCAGATCATGCTCACTCGGGAGCTCGGTTCCTCAGAGCAGGAGGGGTGACAAAACGTCTCCCTCTCCCCTTCTGCGACAGCCTTCAGGTTTCCTCTCCTCATCCTGTTCCTGCTCTGCCCAATAGAGTGTAGGGGCAGTTCAGGGAAATCACTGCTCAGTGCCGACCTGCATCCCAAGCCACTGGGAGGGAGACTGCGGGGCCCATCCCACCCCCTTTGCCCCTGGATCACTCAGAGATCTGCAGACTTAAGGGTCTCTGTCAGATACAGTCTCTGCCTCTCCATGGACAAGTTCTGGAGCTGCTCCCCATGTGGTAGGCGGGGCCTTTTAGAGGTTAATCTTCAAAGTGCAGGTGCCGGTGAGATGCTGAACGCACTGTTGGGGTGCTTGATTGCCATCAGGATCTTTTCTGTATTACCGTTCACAAGTGAATAGGAGAGAATAGAGATTACAGTGTTGGCTAACTTGACTCATTTTATTGCCTTGGGCCAATATCAGGGACCCGAGTTGACTGCGTTGCTGCAATTTGCAGTGATTTTTGCAAAATCAGCCAATCCTCACAGAATCAGCCAATCCTGACCATGACTCGAGGGTAAATAGGCTCCTGGGAGATGAATTGTGGGTGGGTGAGGTCTGAAGGCCCTATGTTTGAGTGAGGAAGGTGCTGAAATTCCAGATGATTTGAGTTGTGTTTGATTAGCAAAGTTGTGATTCTATGTCAAACCTATTGCAAATTTGCTTCCCAGCATGCATAGTTATGCAAATCAAGTTAATTATGCAAATATTAATGCTTGTGGTGAATTTGCAGATTTTGGCTTCACTGGTTGCAGAATTTAAGATTTTTTGGTGCAGTCAACTCGGGTCCCTGGCCAATATGCACAACATGGTCCCTACTAGGAACTCAACAGCTAGGGGAAGAGGCTGCTCCGGCCTTACCTGAGGGTTGGCAGCCCTTTTTGTCAGGCAGTTGCCAATTCAGGTTTGGTGTTTAGATTTAGAAATACCTCCTAGTACGCTTCTCCAAATTTGGACTTAAACTCTGGGAATAAACCTCAGGGTCCAAGTTCCTTTAAGTAGTTGACAAGAATTTGGGAAAAGTTTCTTGTTTCTTCATCGTGGCTTGAAAAGACCGCTTAAAAAACCTGTCGTGCCTGTTTTTAAAACTGAAGTGGTCGGCTACGGAAACATTAGAACGTAGCTGCCCTGATAAAACCAAGTTTAGGTGAATCTTGAGTTCCATTGTCACCCTGTTCCCATAGGCCAGGAATTATCTCAGCCCAGAAGACCTACTGAAGGGGGAACCAGAAGAAAGTTTGGGCAAAGTTCAGGAAGTGCTTGGCATCCTGAACTTCTACAAGAAGACATTGGAGGAAAGAAGAGAAACTCTTTACACGTACTTTAAGCCGGGCCAAGAAGTGAAGGAATGGGATTTTCCATCCTTTATGTGTTTTGCAAGATTGGATACCTTTCTAAAGAGACTCCGGATGGTGGATGTAAGTATTGGGTCATGAAATATGCTGTAGAGGAGGGACAGGGAACCTCAGGCCCAGGGGCCAAGGGCAGCCTGCAGCTAGTTATATGGCCCCTTTCCAGTGCCTAAATCCAGTTCCTACCCCAACCCAAGCAGTGAAAAGCTGATCTCAAGGGGAGGGAACAGAGAGGAGGGCAGACACACAAGGAGAGAGGACAGATCGTACTGTCAGACTGAGCTCAGGGGAAGGGAGCAGAGAGGAGGGCAGGCGCAAGTGAAAGGGGACAGATCGCACTGACAGACTGAGCTTGGGAAGGGAGCAGAGAGGAGGGCAGGCGCACAGGGAGAGGGGACAGATC
>QEPC01011341.1:278719-293237 GCA_003113815.1 Sphenodon punctatus
TATTACTGCTTTGGTACCTCCCACTGTCCGAATTACCGGACGAGAGGGCATAGAAAGAGGAATTGGGTTCCTTACCTTGGGAATTCCTTTTCTATGTCCCTCGAGGGAGGTCATTCGGCCCACCCAGAGTTTTCCTGGGCGCTGAATTAACTCTTGTAATGTTTAGTTGTATGTTACCCCTTCGGGGGTCTCGTTTACTAATATATGCTAAGTTTTTCAATAAGCTTGGTCCTCGGCTTATTACTTCTGGGATGGCGGGGGAGCGTTCTCCCCACGTGCTCCCAGCAAAGTTGTGCTGCCTCCTAGTGGTCGTCGGGGAGCTCGCTCCCACTGTCCGAATGACCTCCCTCGAGGGACATAGAAAAGGAATTCCCAAGGTAAGGAACCCAATTCCTCTTTTTCAGGTCATTAATGAATACATTAAACAGCACCGGTCCCAATACAGATCCCTGGGGCACACCCCTTTTTACATCTCTCCAATGTGAAAACTGACCATTTAGTCCTACCCTTTGCTTTCTATCTTTTAATCAGTTTCTGATCCATAGTAAGCTTATGGATCAGCACAAACTCCTTGTCTGTTGTGTTCCCACATGGTTGGGAACTTCACTCCTTGCCTGCCCCCGAGTCTCCTGCACCCCATGCTGTCTTTGCCTCTTCTCCCATGCTGCCCCCAGCACCTGGAACTGCCTCCCTGAATACGGTTACTCTTCTGGCAGGCTCTCCCTAGCACCTCCTCACCCCCCAGACTGCTCACAGAGGCACCCTCTGCTGTCATTCAGAGTCTCCCCTTCTCCCCTGGAACTAACCTGAGCACATACAGCTGCGTCTTCTCAGCTTTGTGAATATCTCCCTGTCGTGTGTCCCCCCTCTCTCGTCTCCCGAGCTGGTCAGTGGGTGCCCCTGCTGCTTCTCAGCTTTGTGAATATCTCCCTGTCGTGTGTCCCCCCTCTCTCGTCTCCCGAGCTGGTCAGTGGGTGCCCCTGCTGCTTCTCAGCTTTGTGAATATCTCCCTGTCGTGTGTCCCCCCTCTCTCGTCTCCCGAGCTGGTCAGCGGGTGCCCCTGCTGCTTCTCAGCTTTGTGAATATCTCCCTGTCGTGTGTCCCCCCTCTCTCGTCTCCCGAGCTGGTCAGCGGGTGCCCCTGCTGCTTCTCAGCTTTGTGAATATCTCCCTGTCGTGTGTCCCCCCTCTCTCGTCTCCCGAGCTGGTCAGCGGGTGCCCCTGCTGCTTCTCAGCTTAGTAAATGTACTCATCCCCATGTTCCCCTCCCCCTTGTCTGTCTATCCTAGACTGTGAGGCCCTTGGGGCAGGGACCTGTCTCTAATTGTGACTGTTACGTGCCAGCTGAGACTAGAATAACCTTCCTCTCCCTCTTCCTGGTTATGGATTGGTCTCACTTTTCCAGTTGGTTTCTCTACGGCGCGGCAGGTGCTTTGCTTACCCAGTATTCTGGCTAAGGGACATGCAGCATGGCCGTGATGTTTTAGTGACTGCTGGTGGGAGCAGTGCAGCCAAGAGCTGTACCAAGCCATTGGCACAGGCTGAACCTCAGCCAGGCAGACAGCCTGGGAAGGAGAAAGGGTAGAGAAGTGGCGGAGAGCAGTCGCAAGCATCCCTTGACCAGATAAAGGCGTCAGCGGGGATGAGGAGGAGGAGGAGAAGCCCTGGGCAGAGGGAACATTCTTGATCCATGGGGAAGACCCAGGGGAGACTTGAGGGAGGTGATCTAGCAGGATGGGCAGCTAGTCCTTGAGGAACAGGACTTGCTGATCAACCCAGGTAACAGGACTCTCTTCTGTCTGTTGTAAGAGTCGTTTGTGCAGTGCTGCCACTAAGGACAGTGGGGCCGGCCTGGGCCTCAAGTCCCTGCCGTACAGATGTGAATCTATGCAAAGTACTATTGACTGGTGATCATCACTCCATTCTTTATTCACCCCCTCGCATTAACATTGTAAAAAACTCTGCATGTCAATCTTAAAGCTAGTTCGAATGGAGTTTTCTCATAGCCCTTGGCATGCAGTCAACCCTATTATCCTGTCTCTTGTAATGCAAGGAATATAAACCAATACATTAGCAATTACAATTCATAATGAGAACAGTATGAGTGACAAAATAGTCATGTATTGTCCCTGCATAGACTGCATGTGATCTGGAGTGCTGTTTGCTAAATGCTTAGACAGGGCCAATATGGAGAATACAGAATTGCAGAGAAAATGAATGCAGGTAGAAGAGGTGGCCACTTGACTGAAAGTAACCTGAGCTTCTTTTGCTTCACAGTTAAGATCACTTGTGACTTCCCTGACTAGTGCACACTATGGCACCTCAAGGTTATCAACACAAAACAGTCAAAATTATGAGATTGGTTTAAAAGTCATGAGACGTTTTAAAATGGTAACATTTGGGTTCTATCTCTTTGCCGTCTGGTGTTTTGAGCACAACCCTGTAGTCAGTTCCTCTGCAACCTTGAGAGCTTCAAACCTTATTTTTATCCGACACCTGCGGTTCTCACGGTTTTTATGTTTCAAGAAAACTTTAATGTCTGTCGTACCTGATCACTAACATAGAGGTGAAATCACAGCAACTCTAGGGTACCCAATTCCATTTCTCTCTCATCTTAACTTGACACTTTGCTATGTCCCTTGTCGCCTTCTCAATCCTTTCCCAGTGGTTAGTTTTCACCCTAAGATTGGATTTTAGAGTGCAGCAAGAGTGAGAATCCAAACTACTGGGAAGATATATGGCCAAGATTTACCAATGCCTAAATTTCAACGGGACTTAGGCTCCTTTGCTGTTTTGAAAATGATACCAGAAATCATTCCTTAAGTGGCTTTCCCTTAAGACCAAACTGGTAGAGAGAGTAGGAGCTTGGAGCTCGGTAGAAGGACCGGGATGGGGGAATTCTGACCAGCTGATGGGCTAGAGAGCCCATGTAAGGAGCAGAGCTCGGGGAGGTTTTTGTTTTTGCTTGTTCCCACCCCTGCATGGAACTAACCATATGCCGGGGACCTGCAAATTGTCACTGTGCTCGTGGGATTTGTTGTAGGACTGTCACTGCTGTAATAGTCTTTTGTCAACAACTTTAGCTGTTTTTACATTAATTCACCTTGCAGGAACTCCTAGCACTTGCTTTGGACATAGAGAAACTGGAAAAGATAGAGTTCAGTGGGATAAGAGGCAGTGCTCTAAGTCAGCAGGTCCTGTGCATGTATGAAGAGTTCCAGGAGGTCTACAAGGTGTTTTCAGACCGTACCTATGATTGTCTCGACACGACCAATGTGGTAGGTGATACAGTTGAAGCCTCTTTATCAGGATGCCTCGGGAGATGTAAAAATATCCCCACTTGGATAGAGATGAGATGCCTGCAGTCACAATTGTAGCATTGGAAAGGTCTGTTCCCAGAGTTTTGTCCCATTTAAGCAGCAATCCTGGTTATCAGTATTCTGATTGAGTGGCTCCAAGATATTCAGTTGTGTGTCTTTGAGATGATCATGTGTCTCTTGAATAAATCCCAAATGCACTTGAGATTTTAGGCCTTTGCTTTCATTTTCTTTCTCTTCAGTGCTTCACCTCCTGATTTCCCACCTTTAAAAAAAAAATTAAAAAAATTTATTTATAATTTTATCACACCCTAGTCTTTAGGCTCAGCGTGGCTTACAATTCTTTTAACTTATTAATTGTACCATTAAGAACCAATTAACTCAACTCTTAATCCTCACAACCACCCTGTGAGGTAAGTTAGGCTGAAAGATCTGTGACTGGCCCAAGCTCACCCAATGAGGCTAAGATGAAACTTGAACCAGAGGCCTCCCTCAGCCTCCTGGTCCAGGTACTGCACTCTTAACCACGACTGTTAGCCTTTAGGTACTTAATGAGCAGTTAAACACTGAGCGCTGTCTGTATCCTTTGAGTCTTATTTTCAAGAAGGAAACAAAGGGGATGATTAAAGTTCCCAAGAGATCTGCTTCCCTTGGTGTATAGGATACAAACGGAACTCTGTTTTCTCTTACTTTCGCTGTTCACGTTATCCCAGGAACAGAGTCAGACTTGTGTTCTTTCTGTTTTTGTCCAACTAGGTTGCCTAAGCATTTTGAGGAGAGTGGGAACGGGAAGAATGGAATGATTCTTCTGAAGCTCAATATTGCTACATTTACAGCTCTGAGATAAGAAAGTCTTAAGCTTTAAGTGAAAGGGAGCATAGATCCTGGTGTGGATAACCCATCTGTTGTCAGCAGTAGAGAGTTCCTAATAAACAGGCTGTAGAGTTCTGTGCCATCTTGAGTTTCAGTGTTGGTTTAAAGCCCCCTGGAGAGGTAATTGCTGTGATCCATGCCAGCAGCACCGTGCTGTTAGAGTCCAGACAGAATCATTTGGAGCAAGGAGGCATAGATAGGGACCAGGGAATGGGGCCATAGGTTGAACAGTAAGGATAACACTTCACCTTACCGAGCTGCTTGTGTGGCATGTGATGTGGGGTCCTGTGGAAATCATGCCACGTGTTTGACATACCTTAATATTGAAGAGGTCGAAAAGGGGTTTTGTTTCTGTATGTTGATATTCTGTTGCTTGCTATAGACAGGAATTCCCAGGGTATTCACTCACAAAAAGCTATGCAGAATGCGATTTCAAGTTTTAGTGCAGCCACATACTGTCTCTCCAAACCAAAGAAGACCAGGAACATAGCTAAAGCTTGCAGTGTCACTTCAGATAAAATGTCCTACCTATTTAGAAAGGGCAGTGTTACAATTGGAGGAGCAGATTTATAACTGTATTCTTCTATTTTAAACTTACTAGTTTGAAGCACTTAAAAATCATTCCCCTCAGATCTACTGGACATCAATTCTGCACTCTGGGGACAATCCCCACCTCAACCAGTAGGAGGAGGCAGAAGACAAAGGTCCAGCAGAGCATGCTTAGTGGGGACCAGTCCCTCACAGCTCCAGTTGGATTTCTGCCTCTGACCTGGTAGGAATGGAGCTGCTTCTGGGCTACGAGAAGCTCCCCTTCGACTCCTCCGAAAGGGGAAGAACAGGCATGGGGGAGTTCCCTGTGGGCACTCCCCTGTCCACCATAAACCCATGCAGGAGACGGACCTGGCAGAAGCAGAGCAGAGGAGTGGAGAAACCTCCAGCTGGGAAAACTCTGTGGGCCTTCCCCGCACCACTGAGACGTGTGTAATGGCTCCCAGGTAACCGTGAATGGACCCTGAAGGCTCCCAGAGTGTGTGGCAAACAGGACCACCCACTCAGAGACAGTAAGCCCACCCCATTTTATGTCCCTGATGGAGGCATTCCAAGTGGAGGTGCTGGGGAATAATCCTGGCCCCACTGGAGGAAGGGGCAGAGAAGACCCAGGTGAGAAAAGGTGGGCCCTGAATCACCTGGGTGCCCTCCCCACCCCCTAAAAAAGGGACCAGAGATCAAGGGCCATCCTAAGCCTGCAGGCAAGGGGAAGCAGTCAGCCCCTGGGAAGGGCAAGAGACTGTTTGAGGACATATCAGAGTCCTCTGATAATTCGAACCCCACCTTGGAGAAAGGGGAACATGAAAAAAGTCAGGAGGAACAAGCCCCGTTGCTTCCCAATAAACCCAGGAAGCCTCCCCACCTCCAAGAATATAATAAAATGTATTAGCGTAACATAAGTTATTGCTGGCATAAGCCACATACACCAGTACAACATCAATAAAACACTACAAACATAGACAGACTTTAAATCAACATTCACACAAAACACAACCCGACCTACAAAATCTGAATAAAGGCCTCGTCCAAAATTACTGGACTAAACCAGGGAATCCGTGGACCTGAAAATGGGGCTAAATTCGAGGAACTTTTTCCGGATCAGCATGGCCTGGCATAAGAAGCATCTCACATCCCTAATAACTTGTGGCTTTGCATTATTAAGCAAATAGTCCAGAAGGGCAACCTCAGACCAACCTACTAATTTATCAAGGATGGGAGCCAAGTACTTCCCCCTAGGTGCATCATAAAGATGACAGCAAATCATGACATGGGCCACCGTCTCGACGGCCTGATTATCATATGGGCACAGCCTTTCTGAGAAGGGGATCCCCTCTAATCGCCCTTCGTAAACCCGAGTTGGTAGAGCATTGACACGTGCCATAAAGATAAGTTGTTTCCCCCTAGCTGACAGTTGAACTTCCAAATAGGGTGCTATAGACTCACCATCTGGAATCCACGAACAGTAAGGGCGCATACGTGGAGAATGGTTGATCCTCGCCACCTCATTCTGCCTCTCTATGTCAGAAACCCTTGTACTGACTTCCTTCCATACCATCGCCTGGGATTTGCCCTCGAGATACATCGGTGATAAACCTATTTGGGCCAGATACTCCCCCACCCAAATTTGCCAATGACTCACAAATGTATCCTCCCTGATATTCTGCAAGAGGACTGAGCGTTGCTCCAATCGCATCTTGCACCAAAACTTCAATGCCCTTAATACTGCAAAAAATGCCAGCTATATTGTCCAAGTTCTGTCCTCAATGTGGCAAACGGGGTGCCTCCTGGACTAGCCAAAAGTGCCTGAAAAAATCTAGCCTGCACAGCATTTATTTTCTTTGAGCATGATGGCGCCCAAATTTCCACTCCATATAGACTTTGAGCCCTCACCTTACTATTAAAGGTTCTCAGTGCTGGCTTCACTGCCTGCCTACCTAATTTAGCAAAGAATTTAACAATATTCTGAGAAGCTGCTTTATCCATTGCTTCGGCTCACCAAATATACTCCCTCCACAGACGCGATTTATGAAAAGTCAATCCCAAGTATTTAAAACTATCAACTTGTTCAATTACCTGTCCATCTGCCGCCCACCTATACTGGCGCCTTCTAGCTGAAAAAACCACCAACTTTGATTTGGAAACGTTGATGGTCAGTTTGTTTGTGCTACAGAACACACTAAAGGCATTCATCTGCCTATTATTAATTTATTATTACTATTATTATTATTATAAACATTTATATAGCGCCAGCCATGTGCCTGGCACTGTACAGAACATAGAAACAGACGCGGTCCCTGCCTGTGGCCTAATTAGTCTAATGTGAGTCTGCGACACCAACGCCACGTTGTCGGTGTATAGGAGGCCCCCTACCGCCCTAGTGGCTATCTTAGGGGGGAAGAATCGCTGTTCAGCCATAACTGCTATAATCCCATTAATATAGATGTTAAATAGTATGGGCGCTATTACGCAGCCCTGCTGAACCCCAATCCGGACATCTATAGGTGCTGTAAGATGCCCCTGGTTGTCACTGCGTACTCTAAGCAACAAATTGGAGTATAAGGATACTATCAGTGACAGAAGTCTCTGATCTATATTCAAATTAAGCAATTTCTTCCAGAGGGTAGGCCTATCCACCAAGTCAAATGCTGCTTTTAAATTGAAAAAAGCAACATATAAAGCCCTGCGCGCGGTGGTATACTTAGCAATAAGATGATACAAAACAAAACATAACTCGGTGGTAGACCTACCCTCCTGGAATCCCGCTTGCTCAGGGGCGAGGATCCTATTTTGCTGAATCCTCTCAATCAATCTACATGCTAGAAGACACCCATGTAGTTTGGCCACCACACTTAGCAAGTTGACTGGCCTATAGTTTGAGGGGTCCTGCCTGGCGCCGTTTTTAAAGATAGGGACTATCACTACCCTGCCCCATCCTTCAGGCATCTTCCCAGAACTGTTAGTGGCCGTAAGCAGAGCAGCCAATAAGGGGAACCACCAATCCCTTTGAGCCTTTATAAATTCTATCTGGATCAGGTCAATTCCAGCCGCTTTATGGTTTTTACATTTATCCACCAAAGTTTCTACTTCTAATTCAATCACAGGCAGCCAACCCGGCTCATCCTTTAAGGGATAAGAGCTCTCCCCCAAGCCGAGGTCCCCTAAATCAGTCCCATAAAGCTGTTCAAAGTGTGCTACCCATTCATGTGGAAGAATTGGGAATAGGGGAATTCTCGGTTCTCTCCCAATAGAGGAATTTACCAGCTGCCAATAATGTCTCAAGTCATGGCCTTCAGCTGCCTCTATCAAACTACCCCATCTAGCGTCAACATATTCCTGCTTTTTACCATAAATTAGTTTCCTATAAACAGTCCTATGCCGGGCATATTCTGATGGTGGTGACAAAAGGCCTAATCTCCCAAATTCCTTAGTTTACCACAGTCCTCCTATATTTACACAATATTCTCAGACTGGGTCTTTCTTTCCTTGCTCAACTGCAGCCTCTCCCAAATAGTTTATAGTGCAGGGGTTCCCAGCCCTATATTAAAATATCCATATGGCCAAGAGCTACAAGATATGCATGCATGCACACGCATCCAAGCCTCTCTTACTTTGTGATTGGCTGTCGGAGCCGGCGCTCTGCTGTTCTGGCTGCTGAGATTCTCAAGAGCAGCTACAATTCAACTGCTGAGACTTGGGTGACACAAAATAAGACACAGTGACAGGACTATAGTGGGGTCCAGGACCATCTGTGGCTGAAAGTTACACTTGAACTGCCCAAGAGCTGCATGCAGCTCCCGAGTCACAGTTTGCCCAATCCTGTTCATACCCCAGGGGTTTAGGGTATCCTGTTACAGAGCAGCTTGGAAAATGCAACCAAAGTCATTTTCTTCTCTACCCCGTTTGCCTTGTAAGGGAGAAAAAAGTGAATATGCCCAATAGTGTAACCTGGACAGCTTTTTAGAAAGAAAGAAAGAAAGAAAGAAAGAAAGAAAGAAAGAAAGAAAGAAAGAAAGAAAAAGTTAGTTAAACCTTGAAAATGGGAAAGGACAAAAGCTAATGGTGGATGGTTATTTTTAACGGAACTTTCTTCTAAAGATCTTTTTAAGTCCTGAGCAATAGGCACAATTGCCATGGACTATTTTTTGTTGCATAAGCTGGAACAGGTTTTAGTGCAATATGCTTCAATTTATAGCGTCTCATTGAAGTAGTTAGAGGTAATATTTTCAAACTCAGGAGGAGCCTCAGATTTGAATTTCTACCCAAAGCTTTGTGGACACCTTGCAGAGAAAGGCACAGATGCTGTCGATTTTCTCATCACCAACACCAGATACAGAGAAGATGTCGGGTAAGGTGGTCACCTCTGAGGGTTTGACTCTGAGACTTCCATAGGCCAAAATAGGGATCTCCGGGTCAAACCATGAGAAGTAGCAAGTTGCAGCCCTTAAAAAGAGGGATGAGTGGAACTGAGAAATACTATCAGGATGGGGCAGAAGAGAAAAAGACCGAAAAGATCGCCACCACCAACAAAATCAACATTGCCAGAAACAGCATCGGGCAATCGTAGAATAATTAGTTCTGAGTAATAAAGGAGTGGCAAAGATTATTGGGTGAGGGGGGGCAAAGATTATAGTAGTAGTAGTCATAGTATGAAACTATTTTAATTCTGCAGCAAGTGGGGATAGTAGAAGGATAGCAAGAAATATTTGGGAGTGGGGAGGAATACTCACAACTCCTTGCTATCCTTTGCTGTCATTCCTAAATAGGGTTGTCACTTCTCATTGTTTGACCCTGAGACTCCCAAAGGGCAAAATAGAAGTCCCAGAGTCAAACCACAAGAGGTGGCAAACCAAGCCTTAAGCATCTATGATCAGTCACAGGAAAGGAGATTCTGCAGTCTGAGGAGCCACAGGGAGGCTTGTATGTGAGCATTAGGGAAAGCATGTATCATATTTCAATATCAGAAGAAAAGCTGCAAAAAGGAAATGAACAGAATGTTCCCCAGGGTGAGTCCTGGCAGGATCAGACTCCCGTGCCATCACTTTCCTTGGCCGCTGTCAGCCTCAGAGTGATGCACTCTCAGAGGAATTTAGCTCACAAAATCACTCATGTTGCACTGGTCTAGCTCTGTATGGGAATGAGCTCTCTGACCCTTTAATTCCTTATGCAGTTCATCTGGAATATCAAAGCTTCTTTATATACAAATATCCACAGTTCTCATCAGCATCCATGCAGCTCCAGCAGTTCTCAGAGTCTCTTTCATAGAGCCAGGCACCTTCCTTTTGCATGCTCACCACTCTCTTCACAAACCTCCAGCCAGACAACCCCCCTCACATAGGAGGCTTAGACAAGTGACAGAGCTGAGGCCCCTACCTCCCTAATACTGCCTCCTCACAGGAGAAGCCCCGGCCATCAGAGGTCCAGCTCCTATGGCCACCCCCAGGTAACTGGCCTGCCTAGGCTTTATAGGCCCTAGACATGCTCAAACAGGCCCTCTCACTCCAAGCATGCCAATGGACAAAGGGCATTTACAGACAAGACACTCTCGATCCATCTCCCATCCACTATAGAAGTTACAGGGCATCCATAGGGCAACACTGCAGCCTTGCAACGTGTATGGGGTGGGGGGTGAGTGGGTAGGTAGTGAGCGGAGAGCGTCTTGTCTTGCCCTTAGCCTCTCAGGCTAATCTACTTCCCNTCCCACCGTCCAGACGTAAAGTCATTAGTAACGGTAAATGATCTCCAACCAACTTATCCCCAACCCTGAAGTCTAGGCTGTCCACAAGTACTGGGGCAGAAACCATAATATAATCGACCACACTGCACCCTGCAGCACCCAGGTAAGTGAATTCCCCTTACAGATCATTAAAGGCAGTCCCATTTAATATATATAGGTTATGATTATAAATCAGCTTACCCAACTGTATGCCTGCTGAATTAATGCACTGGTCCTTGGAGTTCCTTGAGTTAAGGGTGCCTGCTAGAGTGTAAGCAGGGCACTGGCAATATGGCTCCAGGACCTGATCGTTTGACCACAGCTGAGAATTGAAATCCCCAGCCATAACAACCATCCCACCAGGATATTGGATTTCTACATTATCCAGCAGCTCCTGCAGCTTGGCCCACATAGACGGATCATAAGTTCCTGCATTGGTTGGAGGCACATATACTGATACCACCACCAAAGTATACCTAGCTGATTTAATTACTACCCCCAGCGCTACCGGAGGGGCCAGTATTTCTGTTACTTGCATGGGCTCGAGGGTCAAGGAGATCAAACATCCAATTCCCCCGCAGGGGCGCCCCTTTGTATTATAGCTAACTGCCAGAATATTAAAAGCCCTGTACCCTTCCAAAGCAATGGGTACCTTGGCCCATGTCTCTTGGATCAAAATAATATGTGCTTCCCTTATAGAGTTTATAAACTTGGGCTCACCCAGATTTCTACACCACCCGGCTATGTTCCAAGAGCAGAGCACAATGGACTCTGCCATTGGGTGCCCTAAATGTCATGCTACTTCCACTGTAACGGGGGCTTGACTAGAGGAAAATCCTATAATGCCAGGCTCCCTCTTATCCTCCTTTATCCCCTTGTCATCCCCAGCTGTCTGTGCTGGGAAATAGTCAGCCCCCAGACAATGAGGATCTATCTGCTCTGTGCCTGGCAAAGGATTGACCTCCAGGGGCCTTTGGGTAAGGGCTCCAGACCCCTCTACCCTTACTGCCACCTCCCCTACATGTGTCCCCATCGACCCAGGCTCCTGGTTTGCCAAGCTCAAGAGCCTTGAGCCAATGGGGGTTTGATTGACTGGCATAGATGGTCTTATAGCCACTGGTGTTGAATTGGGGTTATCCTGAGCAGATGTTTGCAGTAAGTTCTTTCTACCTACCAAACGTCCATGATGTTCCGTTAATAAGGATGCAGTGACCTTATTTTCATACACTCTTCCCACATATATACCAGCTAGCAAGCAGATCAGTATAAGTGAGTATACTTTCAGCAATTTCTCTAGAGCGTAAATGGAGAATTAGCCTCTGGACCCTAGGTAGCAGGTCATAATACGTGATATGGTTATATGGCACAGGATACCCCAATATAGCAGACAGATGTGCACATATATTCTGCTTTGTATTCCATAATGGGCACAAACCACATGGGAGAGGGACCACCCTTAGGCCCAAGGCTTGAGCTAAATTACAGGAAGCCTCCTTCCCCTATCCCTGCTCCTTTTCATCCCAACTGGGGTGGGCTGGCTAACGAGCTCTGTGGCCCCACTCTCCAGAGTCTGGGTTGCCACAGTCACCACCTTGTCACCTGTAGCTACCCCCTCCCTCTTTTTAGCTTCTAAGTCCATCTGTACCAGGGTAGCAAGTTCAATCAGCATAGTCTGCTGCTCCAGGAGTTGGGCATTGATCTTATTCAATTGTCCATGTAATTTCCCTACCCAGTCCCTGATCATTAAACATTGAGTCCCCAGAAGTTCAAAGCTCGAATTGTCCAAGGTAGATAGTGTAGCTTCACTGGCTGGGGCATACGCCCCTTCACCTTGCTCCCCAGCAGAAGCTAAAAGTTCGTGCACTGGCGAAGTCTCAGCCCCTCGGGGGGTTGCACCCCTGCCGATCTCCTCACCACTCTCCTTCCCCTGGGCCAGGGACCACTCCCCAGAATCCGAGAGAGTGGGCTGGCAGTCCTCTATGAGGTACTTATCTAGCTTGAGCTGCCTGGCCGTTGACCGTGCCCTGGTCTCCATCCCGTTTCCTTCTTTTCTTTGACATGCTGTTGCTAACAATGGTCCCCTCCTTGGGCCAGACAGGGAATATCTTGCAGGGCTCCTCCCACCACGGCCACAGGTGTGTTCACTCCAGCTGTCACTGCCACTCTCCACCCCCTGGAACAGTACAAAGCGTGGACTGCCCACTGTCACTCTTCCCCGACCGGGTATAGACAGACGTCCCCATGTTTTCTCCCTGGGCTGACTAACAACGGGCAACGGCCCCAGCTAGACCCCGCTTCCCAGAGCCACTTTCCCACCCAGCCGAGTTAAGTCTGCAGGGTAGCTGCTTCCTCAAATTTTAATTTTTAAAAAGCCAGCTTACAGGGCTATGAGTCAATGCTCAAACACACAAAGCACCTGATGTAAGTTACGACTCTGTCCCACCCAAGTTCCCAGGGGACACAGTAATAAAATACAAAGAATGGAAAGCACAAGGAAAGGGGGGGGTTGCCCTTTGCCTGGCCCGCGCCTAAGGCCACGCGCACAAGGGCACGCCCTTGCGTGCGCAGCCCTTAGGCGCGCCGCCCTGGCACGCGCCTCTGGCGCCGCCAGGTGCCGCGGGCAGTTTTAAAGAGTCCAAGCAGGCTAGCCACGCCCCACTAGCACATGGGCAAGATCTCCGCTAAAGAGTCGGCTGCAACGAGGACTCTCACTATCCTCAGCAGCGTTCAGGCAGTCCCGGCACCCCACGGCAGTTCATCTAATCCAGGGGCAAGGGGGCGGGAAAGGAAAACAGACCACCTCCAAGAAAGAAATCACAAAAAACGCCATGCAAGTCCCCAATAGGAACCCCCCAAGGGGGATATTTGGGTTCCTCTGAACACTTGTCAGGTTTCTCCATGACCCTCTTAGAAGAGGGACAGATTCCTCAGTCCCCTCAGGCAGAGGAGGTAAAGGGACAGGGTGGAGAATTCCCCCTCAATTACAGGAACAAAATGTTTAAACATGTTTGGAGAGCCGTAAACTCCTCAAAGAGAAAACAAACAATCAGGAATAGATTCCAGAATCTCCAGGGGCAGAAAGGGCTTTCCCTGTAAGAACCAGGGGTGCTGCTGAGTCAGCCTCCATGGTGCTGGTTCCTTCCCCCACTGGTTCTCATAGGCCTGAGGTTGGAATCTGGCTCCTTTACAGAGAGGACTTTGGAAAGAATCAGAGTGGAGTGGAAACAGCCGGGCAAGTTGCCAAGGATCGGCAAGACGCAGGATGTCCTATTCACTTCCTCAAATCACAAGGAGGCGCTCTTGTGCACCCCCAAGGTGGATGCAGCTGTAGCCTCAACAGTGAAACAATCGGTATTCCCCTCGGAGGGGGATTTATAGCCAAAAGACCCAACCGATAGAGGTATTGAGTCTGGCCTGCAGAGAAACTTAGAAGCTGCTACAGTGGTGCTCTGCATATCCACGACATCATCATGTCCTGCCAGAGCTTTCCTTCAATGTTTCAAACAGGCAAGGGAACTGGGCCTCTCAACTAAACCTGTGAAAAGGCTTACATCAAGGAGCCACAGTCTGCATAATGAATGCATCTACCAATGCCCTCTCCTGGACAGCCAGGGTTATATCGGTTAAACTAGCTGCTAGAAGGAGACTCAGGTTACGATCCTGGTGGGCAGACTTTCACACGAAAAATCTACTGACCCAGGGGCTTATCAGGGAGAAAAATTGTTTGAGGTGTGTCTAGACATGGTCTTGGTGGACCCCGCAGGCAAAATGAAAAACACACATTATCTTGTCCTCCTTGATCTCTCTGCTGCCTTCGATACTGTTGACCACTCACTCTTGCTGGATTCACTTCACTCCCTTGACTTCCGTGGCTCCGTCCTTGACTGGTTCTCCTCCTACCTCTCTGACCGCTCCTTCAATGTGTCTCTTGCCAACTCCACCTCCTCCTCCCTTCCACTCTCAGTTGGTGTTCCCCAAGGCTCTGTCCTTGGCTCTCTCCTCTTCTCTATCTATACCCTGTCCCTAGGCAAACTCATTGCCTCCCATGGCTTCCAATATCACCTCTA
>QEPC01011341.1:294437-323833 GCA_003113815.1 Sphenodon punctatus
CCCCCCCCCCCCCCCCAATCTCTCAGATTGTAAGCCCTAGGGCAGGGACCGTGTCTATTCAATTACATTATAAAGCGCCAGGTACATTGCTGGTGTTATATTAATGTTTGCTAACAATAACAACAATTTAATGATTTCCAGTGTATTTTTAGCCCCTTCAACAGATTTTCATAGTACAGTTCATACCCCAAAAGGGGATGTTACTCTCCCCAGAGCAGAGAGACACAGGAAGGGAAACTGGCAGAGACAGCATAGATTTCTGGGATTTCTCCACTCTGAATGGGGACGGACCCAACCCCAGAGACTGAACCACCTGTAGCGGGAAGACTTAGAACTCTTCATTGACAGATGGGACGTTGGTCAGTTGCATAAGAGAGATCGTTTCACAGGATACGCTATAGAGCTCAGGAGGAGACCCTCAGAATTAAAGTTTCCTGTAATAAAGAACATAAACACAAATTCTTAAACAAATTAACATGCCTGTACAAGATAAGGAGTTATCGAACCAGTCACAGAGCGAGAAAGGGGCTTCGGCCTATGCTCGATATTGTTTGTGGTCCCAAAGAAATCGGGGGATGGTGAACTGTTGTCGATCTCAAGGAGTCAATCGCTGTGTAAATTCCCGGAGGTTCTGGATGGATACGCTCACGGTGATGGTCTGACAAAATCTCAGGGAGACAATTTATTTTTACTGGCCGTAAAAGAGGTCTATTTGCACATATTAGACCAGCTCATCGCCAGTGGCTGAGGCTCTGCTATGCTGAACCATGAGTAACATCAGGCATTGCCTTTTGTGCTGGCATCATTCCCCAGAGTCTTCGCAAAGACTTAGGAGTCTTGATCACCAGCCTCCGAATGGAGGGGATGCATATCCACTCTTATTTGGACAACCTCCTGGCGAGGTCTGTATTGGAAGACAGGGCCATCAGCAATTTAGACAACACAATGACATACCTCAGTTGCCTAATAAACACAAACAAAAGCCACATAATCCTATCCAGAAACAGAATGGTTTCACTCCTATCTAGAACACCTGGAGAGTGTTTGTTGAATGGTGTGCATGCAGACGCATGGATTCAAATACAGTTGGGGTTCATACCATTTTGGTATCTACAAGATGGTTTAGACAAGGAGTAAATCCTGACATTTTCTCCAAGCAGGTGGCAGCTTTGGATAGTGATCTAGGTTCTTTTTCTGAATCTAGGCTTTCATTGCATCTGCATGTCAAAAGATTTCTGAAGGCTGCAAGACTTCCTTTTCCTTCACTGATCTCCATTTTCCTTCTTGGAACTTAAATGTATGTTTTGAAGGCTATTCCCTAGGCCCCATTTGAACTCTCAAAGGAAGCATCCTCTTACTTTACTTCTATTAAAATGGGGATCATGGTAGCAATTTCTTCAGCTCAGCGAATGTTGGCATTTTTTATAGGGCACAAAAGATAGTGTTACTTTCCTTTTGTCCCAGGCCTGCCAACCCCCAGGAGAAGTTATGCCATTCACTGGATGTAAGTAGGGCCTTGAAGATTTATATACATGGGGCGGCCGCGTTGGGAGTCTTAGGCCTTGATTTGTTAACTATAGCCCACTTAGAAGGGGAAATAAGCATCAAAAGCTGTAATCTTTAAATGGGTTCAGCATGTATTTCAGAAACTTATACCTCAGAAGACCTGTTGTCTCTGCAGAGGGTTCTGACTCTCCTGGAGGGAGGCTTCAGCTTCCTGGGCAGTCAAGGCTGGGGCACCCTATAAAGAGATTTTCAGGGCACCCATGTAGTCTTCCTTGCACACTTTCACTAGGCAATACTAATACCCACTTGGGACTTGGAGGAAGCACCTTTAGTTGAAGGGTGCTTCAAGGGATACTTTAGTAATGTTAATGTCACAGAACTGAGTTCTAACTATTATTATTGTTATCCCACCCTAGATTTTGAATTAGCACTGCTTTGGTACATCCCCAGAGTGAATAACTGGTGTCCAGTAGATCGGAGGAGAAAGGAAAATTGAGTCCCTTACCGTGGGAATCTTCCTTCTACATAGATCTACTGGACATCAATTCAGCCCTCCCTGTTGGTTCTTCATGGATGAATTATATATCCTCTCTATATTATGATAGTTTAATGTATCCTATATATAATTTTAATGCATATATTTTAATACATACCTGTTCACTCATGTTCTGGGATATACGTATCTTGCTGGATCTTTGGCTTCTGCCTCCTGCTGGTTGTGGTGGGGGATCGTCCCCAGAGTGCAGAATTGATGTCCAGTCGATCTGTCCTGAAGGAAAATTCCCAAGGCCGGTGGCCCAATTTTCCTATTTCTTAATTATTTTATAGAATATTTTCCTATACAGTGTTATAAGTGCAAAACGGCTCTTTACCAAAAATAAAAAACAGGTCCCTGCCCTGTGTTAGTAAAAAGTATTGTTCATGTTCATGTCATACATGGAAAAAATGATATAGCCAGAAGGAAATTATTATTCCAGCCTCTGAATCTGCTCTCCTTGTTCTGTCCCCCCGTCTCAGTCACATGTAGTCTGTGCAAAACCCACTTGGCTGCCTCTTAGCTTTCTGTTAGTGAGCTAAGCAGGCAGAGTAAGGCAATGCACCAGCAAAGAGATGGCTTATGGAATGTTTGCAGCCGGCAAGGCTGGAAAACAACTCTCTTTAAGGACGTTGTGTCTCAGGTTTATCACTGTTTTAATGTGGCACTTACTGTGTTTCTTCAGGAGTTTGAAGACGATGTATCTGACTTTAAGCAGAAAATTGATGATATGGACAGACGGCTGGGGACCATTTTTGGTCTAGCTTTTGATGATGCAGCTAGCTTGGAGCATGCCTTCAAGGTTTGTGTTTGTTACTGAGGAGATAAAGCCCTTTGTGCAAGGGAAAATCTGTCCTGTGTCTTTGCTCTGAGAGCTGTGCACAAGAAACCGGCTGCTTTCTGAAATGAAATGCCCCTTCCAGCTACATACACCAGACGGATCCCTGCTTTGGGACTTGCGTCAGCAACGTGTCAAGCACTTGATGATCCACTGAAGTTCTGGAGCATCTGCTTAGCTTTAGCATGTGAATGGTCACATTGGCTTGATGGGATTATTCATATGCTTAAATTTAGACATGTGCTTAAGTGCTTTGCTGCCCCAGGCTAGAGTGCTGAGTGTGCAGTGAGTGCGTGCACTACAGTGTCAGCCAGTGGTGCGCTGGTGTTCGCCCTGCTGCCTGATGGCTTATGTTGGTCCAAGGAGCACTTGCTTGCAGCCTATGAAGAGCTGGCTGGTCCCCAGAGCTGGCTCCTTGGTAGCTGCTTCTCAAGCTCCTCTGGGTCTTTGTTACAGACTGGGAGCAGAAATGCGCAATGTCTTTCACAACCGGACTGCTGGGGTGGTGGTGAGATGAGTTTAATAAGTCATGATTTTTATTAATGTCATTGACACTTTTAAAGTGACACATTATTTATTGAAATAAAACCTGAATTTTGTTGAGTGAGATATCTGGTTAATGATCTAAATAAAAGTTTCCATTGTGGTAATTTCCCCCCAAAATGTAACTTATTGTCCATAGCAGCGAAGACTTCTTGGCGTACAAAGGACTATGGAGAAGTTGGGGCTGCAAATTTTTTTTCTTTTCTGTTCTCTTCTGATGCCCTAGTTGGTGGACATATTTGGGAGCCTAATGGAACGGCCAGTTGTGGCAGCCAATGTCTTTGACAAATACCATCTTCTCATCCCGATGTTTGACAAAGACCTGGATGATGTTAAATTGATCTACTCTAGGCACGTTCAGGAGGAGATGGATTTAGGTATGTGCTAGGAATTGCTAAATCATTTGACCTTATACCAGGGTGGAATGATTTTAATCAGTTGTAATAATTTCTCAGGGTTCAAAGCGCTTTACAGTTCTTACCTAGTTCACCCTCACAACAGTCCTGTGAACCAGGTGCGGGTACGTGGAGAACTGAAGCTGAGAGAGAGTAACTTCCCCAAGGCCACGTAGTGAGTTCATGGATAAAATGGCATTTGATCCCTGGCCTCCCTGGTCCAAGTCCAACATTTAAGGCTACGCTGGCTCTCACCGAGGGAATAAAATGGATTTTAAGTGAAGTAGGGCAGATTTTCCATAATGAAATCAGTAATGAACATTAGTTTCTAAACTGGCTGCTGGTAGGGTATCTTATCTGAGTTGTGCAAGTTACTCTTTTACACCGTGTACAAAATAGGAAAAATATTAACGTTTTCACCTGCCATTCCCTTTTACTCTCAAATATAGACACCCTTAGATAATACGTATATTGTGATAAATATTCTTAATCTGCCATTCAATATTCTGCCTTGTACTGTGGTTGTAGATCTACAATCTGATGAACTACAGAATGTTTTCCTAGAAGATTCCAATCTTTGCTGAGGGTTCTGCTGATGTGGTTGGTCAGGGTGGGATTGTCCTTTGTCTGTGCCTTGGAATCAAGCATTTCCATCCTAAACACACTAAAAAAATAGTTTAAAAATGTAGGTGTAGGGGATGGGGTGGGAGTGACCAAAGTTTCCAATCACGTGGCCAAACCTTCATGTGGCCAAGATCCACAAAATGCACACGTACATAGGAGCATGCACGGCCCCTCGAAGCATACCCTTCCCCTGTTTCATGATGAACTGGTGCTCCGAGATTCTGAGAAGCAGCTTGGATTCGGCTGGACCATAAAGCAACGTGTGGCCCCCGGGGACAGGCCACCCCTGGTCCAGGGTCTCCTGCCTTGGGATAGGGAGTTGGACCCTGTGACCCTTCAGGCCCCCTGCAGCTCTCCAATTCTAGCATTTTGTAATAGTTAGGAAACCCGAAGTACAGAAGATCCAATTTAAGGATATATAATAGAAAGAAATTTTAAGAAAATAAAATCAGTAAAATAAAACCCTAATTTTAAATTTGAGAAAACAGCAGTTTACATCTAGCTGCTTTTTTTCACCCTGCATGAAGTGGAGATGGGGAAAGATGACACATCCAGGATTTTACATTGAAACAGCCTGTGACAAATAATTTCCCCTTGTCACTATACACTCCTTCAACTCTCTCTCATATTGAACGGAACAGGTGAATCTCGCGCGAGAGACTTGTGCACTCCAGAGGTACGAGTCTCTGGCACTTTCCCTGTAACTTTGTAAGCACAAAGTCTTAATCAGGGGTTTTAGTCAGCTGCTGCCTGGCATGTTCCTTTTGCATAAACATTAAAGCAGGTAGAGTTTCCTATCAGATTATCAATATGAAATGTATATGTGGGCGCTGCACTTAACAGTCCTTTAAATTCTATTTTGAATACCCTGTGGCCAAGAAATATTTGTGCCTTAAAACATCTTGCTCTTAAATATATCAATGTAAAATCAGCATACCACACTGTGAATATTGAAATGATCTTGATCTGGGATTCCTACTCTGATGCTTGCAGCGATGTCATTGACTGTGCTGCATGCAGCATCTGGTACTTGCTTTGCAAATGGCTTTCAGGCAAACGAGCAGAAGTGCAATTTTATAACAAGTGACTCCCCTTTGGCCAGATTCTGTTCTTGGTCTACATGTACACTGTCATGGTCCTTGATCGCTGGTCAGCGTTACAGTATTCTTATTCCTGACTGGGATGCTATGGCAAGTTGGTGATCAGGCAACCCGAACTGGAGGCGCCTCGTGGCATCTGGCAACACAAGCAAGTGGCAATTCTTCTAGTGCCTTGTTGGCTTTGGTCCCAGATTGTGTCACTGTAGCAGGATGCTCACTTCAAAGAGAAATGCCATGAATAAGTTCAGTGCTAAATAGATAATTATCCTCCATGGAATCTCTGCTGCTAGGGAGGACATAGATACAGAGCTTACCAGGAATTGCATTTATGTCCTCACTGTGGAATTTCTACTCCCCAGGATACACCCAAGTCCATAGGAACATGCCGCTGGTTGCTGGCTGTCTACACTGGGCTCAAGAACTGAGACACCGGATCCAGGTTCCTTTCAGTCAATTTAGGCACATCATGCATCCGTGCGTATCTTTATTTCATGCAAGTCATTTAAAAAAATGTCTTGATATATTTAACGTCTCTTTGGAATTAAATCAGAGCATTGTCTTGTTTTGAATATTGCACAGTAGTTACAAGTTAACAGTATCCCTCTGTGAAAAAGTAATCACCAGTGCAGTAAACCATAATGAGACACCAGACCCGTATGTTATGTAGATTCTCTCCACTGTGCTTAGATCTGCCAACAACTTACCCTCCAGCTGCAGGCGGGAGGGTGCTGGGAAACAGCAGTTGCAACTTTTTAGGGTGACAAATGTTTGAAAGGGAAAGAGAGGACTAGCTGAGGAGAAGGGAGCTGGCATCAAAAAGAAAGAAAAATAGGTTTCAACAAGAAAGGTAAATTGTCAAATACATTTTTAATTCATTTGGCCTCTTAAGTGAAGGCACATGCATAAACCTAAGCTCCAGAGTGTCCAGCTGCCATCTTGCAATGACTTGCCACTTAATTTCCCCCTGTCCCTGTATAACATATTTGAAACAAGGAGGTAGGAATCTCTTGAATGCTAATCCCTGTTGGGGTGGTGGACCAGTTACGTTTGTCCACCCCTGGAGACTAATGGATCCAATAGGATTCCAGAGGTTGTGGAAGCCCCGACTTGTCCGATTTTGTGGGATCAATTTCAGTTGGTGTCACCTGCTGATGCGGAGGAGGTTCTGGGGGCTGTCAGGGCCACCTCTTGTGAACTGGACCCATGCCTGTCCTGGCTGGTCAAGGCCAGTAAGGAGACATTGGGGTCATTGCTGGTGGGGGGGTGCCTCCCTTCGGGCGGGCAGAGTGCCGAACTGCCTCAAGGAGGCAGTGGTTCAGCCTCTGCTCAAAAAGCCATCACTTGACATTGACTCCCTTGCCAGTTATCAGCCTGTCTCTAGCCTCCCTTTTTTAGGGAAGGTTATTGAACGGGTTGTGGCTCAGCAGCTGCAGGGGCATCTGGACTGCATTAGTTTTATTATTTTATTATAATAATAATATTATTATTTTATTATAAGCATTTATATAGTGCCAGCGATGTACCTGGCGCTTTACAGAGAATAAGATAAACATGGTCCCTGCCCGAGATCGTACAATCTAAAGACGGGGGGAGGAGAGACAGGGAAGGGGGAATAGAGGGAGAGACAAGAGATGCAACAATCATGGGGATGCGAGAGCTCAGGTCCACGCTCTAGACTTGGTTACAGTACATTGGGAGTTTGCAGATAACAGGTGGGGGATAATTCTGGGTAGGGATGCTTAGCAGGAGTTAGGAAGAGTGGAGTGGAAGAGGTGGGTTTTGAGGAGGAACTTGAAGGTACAAAGGGAGGGGACAAGGCAGACGAGGGCAGGGAGGAAGTTCCAGGCATGCGGGGCAGCGAGGGAGAAGGGACGAAGGTGGTTGGGGGAGCAGGATCAGGGTTGATCGACCCTGTTGATTTTGTTAGATCCGTCTGCTGCGTTTGATACCGTTGACCATGAGATGTTGGTGACACGCCTGCGGGACCGAGCTGGTGTGGGTGGGATTGTTCTTGAATGGTTCCGCTCTTTCCTTGCCGGAAGAACTCAGCGAGTGGTGTTCGGGGATTGTTCTTCATCTCCCCAGAACCTCGTGTATGGAGTCCCGCAAGGTTCTATTCTGTCTTCTCTCCTGTTCAACATGTACATGCAGCCGCTCGGTGAGGTCATGAAATGGTATGGAGTGTGGTGTCATCAGTATGCTGATGACACCCAACTCTACCTCTCCTTTTCATCTGACCCAGACTTGGCAGTCTCTGTGCTTACCCAGCGCTTGGCAGAGGTGGGAGACTGGATGAGGGCAAACCGACTGAAGTTGAATCCTGACAAGACAGAGGTGATGGTGGTGGGTAGGGTGGTGGCTGTAGTGGCTCTTATCATTGATGGGATTCACTCTCCACTGGTTCCCCAGGTTTGCAGTCTGGGCATGCTCCTCGATCCGTAACTGCACTTAGATGTTCAGGTGGGGGCTGTGGCGAGGAGCGTGTGTTCACGTCTGGTGCATTGGCCATATGTCTCGGATAGCGACCTGGCCACCATCATCCATGCTTTTGTTACTTCGAGATTGGACTATTGCTCTACGTGGGGCTACCCATGGTGATGGTTCAGAGACTGCAGCTAGTGCAGAATGCGGTGGCCCGTCTCTTTATGGGTTCGGGCCACCGTGAGCACATTACACCGGTGCTCTGGGCTCTGCACTGGCTGCCTATAATCTTCCGGGCCCAATTCAAGGTGTTGGTTTTGACCTATAAAGCCCTATACGGCCTGGGCCCCACCTATCTGTGGGACTGCCTCAATCCCCGGATTCTGGACTGGCCCCTGAGGTCCGTTGGGAGTGCCCTTCTTGATGTCCCCCCAAGTTGTTCGGGGGGGGCAACTATGGAGAGGGTGTTCTCAGTGACCACTCCTTGGCTGTGGAACTCCCTTCCGGCAGAGGCCTGGATGGCCCTGGACCTCCGCATCTTCTGTTGTCCGTGTAAGACTTGGCTGTTCTGCCAGGCTTTCAGTGAGGGAGATGGGTGAAAGGTGGGGTTTTGGGGAGGGGGGGGTTAGGTTGGGTGGGGGTTTGATTATTTTTATGTTCCCCATTATGGTTTGTTTGTTTTTTATTTATATATGTTATTTTAATTATATTTATGTTGGTTTAAACTTTATATTGTAAGCTGCCCTGAGCTGCCTTTGGCAGGAAGGGCGGGGTAAAAGTAATTAAAATAAATAAATAATAATATAAATAAACTTTCTGTGGGATTTACCCATTGACCTCCACAGCCTGTCTGTTGATGCCCTGGCTAATTAATGGTATGACATTCTGATCTGGGCTCTTGACATGGTGGCTGCTTCCTCCGTGGTGGCGGCGACACAGGTCTCCCTGGTATATTATTATTATTATTATTATTATTAACAAACATTTATATAGCGCCAGCAGTGTACCTGGCACTTTACAAAGTAATAAAATAGACACGGTCCCTGCCCCTAGGGCTTACAATCTGAGAGACAGGAGCTGGGGGAGAGACTTAGGAAGGGGAACAGAGGGAGAGACAAGGGGTCTAACATTCATGAAGATGCGAGGTCTCAAGTGCACGTACTTGGCTTGGTTACAATGAGAATGAGGCTGAGAATGAGGTATATGGAGGACCTGAGGCTGCTACAGCGAGAGGGTAGGCGGTTAGCATGCAGGTGGTGCTCGACTTGTGCCAAAGCCGACCGACTGTGGCATAGACTGTGTTTGAAGTACTGTGCCGTGGTGGTGGCAAAGAAAGCTTTCTTCACTGCCACCATAGCATCTGTAAAGTGCCGTCCAGCAGAACTTGTCTTGGCGGTGAATAGCTTATTACTTCTTGGCTGTCTTCACCTGGAGTTAGAGTCCTTGGCTGCCTGCTGTGACGGGTTTGTCACCTACTTTGCAGACAAAGTCACTTGTATTTGGCATGACATGGATGCTGCCTGTTTGAGGTTGAGGGTGGCTCGGTCTTGTCTGGTTTACTTGGATCAGCTTCAATTAATCTCGCCTTCCAAAGCAGAGGATGTACTTGAAGGTTTGCGGGCGACCAGTTGTGAGTTAGATCCTTGCCTGTCCTGGCTGGTGCAAGCCATCTGGGAGACACTGGCATTGCTGGCTGGGGTTGTCAGTGCCTCCCTTCGGCAGGGCAGGGAGCCTGACGGCCTCAAGACTGCGGTTGTCCGCCCCCTGCTCAAGAAACTATCTCTTGATGTTTACTCCCCTGTCAGCTATCGCCCTGTTTTTAAGTTCCCCTTTTTAGGGAAGGTTATAGAATGGGTAGTTGCCTTGCAGCTCCAGGCAAACCTCAGTGCTGTAGGTTTCCTCAGTGCTGTCGGTCAGTCAGGTTTTCATCCTAGGCATGGCACAGAGCCTTGGTTAATGATCTCCGCTTGGAAATTGACGGGGGGCATTGTACCCTGCTGATTTCGTTAGATCTTCCGGCAGTCTTCAATACCATTGGCCATGTTGACACAACTGCAGGACCTGGCTGGGATGCGCGGAACTGCCCTTGAGTGGTTCCGCTCATTCCTGACAGAGAGAACCCAAGGGTGTTGATGGGCAGTAGCTCATTGTTCCCTTGGGAGCTTCCTGTGTGGACCTGTAGGGTTCCATCCTGTCCCCACTCCTGTTCAATGTGTATCTGAGGCCCCTGGGTGAGGAGATTTGGAGTGAGGTGCCATCTATGTGTGTATGACACCAAGCTCTCTCTCATCTGACCCAGGTCCTGCAGTCTTGATGTTTACCCATTGCCTGGCTGCAGTTGGGGACTGGACGCAGGCCAGACGATTGAAGCTAAATCTAGACAAGACCAAGGTGGTGGTGATTGGCCAATCTGCCAACCTTGTGACTTGGGGAGGTGGGAACCCCTGTTGTTGATGGGATCTGACCTCCCTTGGTTACTCATGTTTGTCCACTGCTGCACTTGGATTGTCAGATTGCGGCGGTGGCCAGGAGCGCTTTCTACCTACTTCATCTGATGAGAAGGCTGCAGCCTTTTCCATCAGATTAATATCTGGCCACCATCATCCATGCCTTCCTTCGTAACCTCATGGCTAGACTACTGCAATGCGCTCTAAGTGGAGCTGCCTTTGAAGACTGTTCAGAAGCTGCAGTTGGTGCAGAACATGGCGGTCGCCTCCTGTCGGGAATGGGTTGTCGGAAGCACATTACACTGGTGCTCTAGAGTCTGCACTGACTGCTGACAGCTTTCCACAATGGGCACAATTCACAGTGCTAGTTTTTAACCTACAAAGCCTTAAATGGCTTTGTCCCCAGGTATTTATTATTTATTTATTTACTTGGATTTCTTAGCCGCCGCTTACAACATGATAGAATACAATAAAAACACACAATAAAAAATAAAATTATAATTTAAACCCACAAAACATAGGCAGAGCCACAACCCCCTCCCCCACCCCTCACTTGTCCCTCTTACTAAACATATGGTGGAACAGTCAGCTGTTACACTGGCTTTGGAAAGAGGGGAGCCAGACGGAACTTCGTCGGGAGGGAGTTCCACAGCCACGGTGCGGCCACTGAGAATGGCCCCCTTGTCATCGCTACCCGGGGGACTTCGAGAGAGGCATCCCTGGCCGACCGCAGGGGCCGGTCCAGGACCTGGGGAGCAAGGCGGTCTTGCAGGTATGCGGGGCCCAGGCCGTTTAGGACTTTATACGTCAAAACCAACACTTTGAAGGTATCTGAAAGACCACCGCCTCCTTACGTCCTGTCACGACCTCTGAAGTTAGTCAAGGGAGCCCTCTTGTGAGTGCCAACTGCCTGTGAAGTTGCTAACAATGAGGGCGCGCAGGGGGGTGTTCTCGGTGACTGCCCCAAAATGATGGAACTTCCTCCCCTTGGAGGGCTGCCTAAACCCGAGCTGTTCCTCTTCCGGAGGAGATGTAAGACCTTTTTTGTTTGGCCTGGCGTTTGGCAGGCAGGATTAGGGTTGGGTGGGATTGGGTCGATAGGTTTGGGGACGAGAATTGGTGGGTGGCAGGTGGGGATAAAGTGTGGGATGGTTGGGATGATGTTGAGGTTTTAAGGGATTTCAGTGTATTTTATTGTATTTTATATTTTGACATTGTAAGCTGTCTGAGTCTCTCTGGAGAAAGGCAGGGTAACAGTGTAATTAATTAATGAATTAATTGAATAAAGAATCTAGTATCCATGCACTATTTTTGTTTCCTTATGTTCTATAATGCTTCCTCTGTTCTTTTGTGCTACTAGCTGCATGGAATCTATTGAGGGAGAAAGAATGATACAGAAGTATGAAGACTTGATACAATTGTTAGAAAAGTAAGTCTCTCTGCTTTGCGTGTCACTGAGGCTCCCACTGAGGTCACTGGGCTTGGGCCGGAACTTGGCCATCAGGGGGATTCTATATCTTGCATTAACCAAGTCATTTATTTTTGTTTTTCTGTAATCGCTTTATTATGCTTGTTGTTTGGGGGGTTTGTGCTTGTCAAGCATTGGAGAACCGGGTTTGGATGTTAATAGGCTTCCAGAAAATACGGTGCTGCTATCCTCCTTGTAAGGTTTTGCCTGATGCAGACTTGGAGTGAAAGCTTCCTGTTAATTAAATGACATCATGAAATCCCAATAAAAGCCCTTCCAGGGTGAGCTCCGAGAGCAGGGATCCTCTACACTGTTTCACAGGGCAGCCCTTCAGTACATGGACAAGAGGCAGCCGGTTTCTCACTGAGAAATTAAACATCCACACTTTGTCTCCCTTCTCAGTGCTCACTGCTTTGTGTGCTGGCACGTGCCTGGGGATAGATATCCACCCCCTGGGGCGGCCCTCCCTCCGCATGGGACACGCGTAGCAGCATGATCCCCCCCACCTGGCAGGTCCCGTCTCCACCTGAAGCCTCGCTGGGCAAGGAAAGCAAGCACCTGATATTCCAGGGCTGGGGAAGGGTCTCCTGAGTTTGACCTGGCAATAGGACAGCGTAGTCAGCCCAGTTCCTGCCGCTGCATACCCACTAATAGGTGACCGTCACTCGAAGGACCTTAACAGTCTTCCAGGAAAAATAAAGCCAACCCAGTAGCTTCCAGACAGCACACACCTACAAGGAAGGGCTATGGAAGCAATAATCACCCTCTGGAGAAGAACAGCAGCCCATGGAATTTAATGGCAGAGGAAAGCTAAACCAAAGCAACCAACCTCTTGCAGTAAGTAGAACTGCCAGCAGGTGTGGCCCTAGAGCCCAGCTGTGTTTAATGAAGAGGAAGCCTGTGAAGCAGAGGGTCAGTGTGTTACCATGAGGCACTAAATATTCCTAAACCATGATTGCACAGTGACTGCCAAGCACTCATGCTAGTCCAAGAGGGTGTCATTCCAGTCCTGCTGAGAACCAGAATGGCACAGAGCGGAACCCGTAAGGCACGTCTCCATTTCATCCGGCTTTAAGAGTCTTGCGCGCGCACACAGCCCCTCCCTCCCTCCCTTCCTCCCAGTGTTGTGCATCTCAAACTCGCTGGGCTCTTGTGAACTTGTTTGGAACTTGCTTGCATTGGCGGCTTTGTGCTCCCAGCCAGGACTTGGGGCCAGCTACTCACAGTGCCCTCAGGTAGGATAGATCCTCCTTCTAGCCCAGGCACTATGAGGCTGGTTAGCTGGCTGGCAGGAACTTCTTTGTAGGCCTCCATGCTGCAAGATCCAGGTTCAGTGCCACCCACAGGGGGACACACCCCTCTCTGCTCCCTTCTGACACCTCAGCAGGCCCTGCAGCCCCCCAGCCCAGACTCCTTCTTGCTCCTCCTCTGGGAGCTCTCCCTGCAGGGAACCATCTGTCTGCACTGGAGGGAAGGCCGGTAGCAGCCACGGGGGAAGCCTTGGCTCAGCAAGGGCATTATGGGAGCCGTGATCCAGATAAACATTTGCTGCACAAGCAGGCTTAGTCCCAGCCTGGGTCAGCCCCTTCCCTTTTCGGGGGTGGGGTGAGGTGGGGGAGGCATACACTAGGGTGCTGTTTCCTGGGTCTCAGCTACCCAGGGGAGACAGCTTCCATGATGGTGACCAGTTCTTTTTTGACTCTGGCCAGCAAAAAGGTTCTGCATGGGAACAAGTATCTCTTCAGATTCTGGGTATTCTTCCTGCTGCCAGAACTAAAGAGAGGGATCAGCACGGTTGCCAAAACCCCCCAAACCAGTAACAAAAAAGACAAATTTCTGGCTCTTGTGTTTGGTAGAGAAATGTGAACGTGACTAGAAAGAGAAGAGGTGGAGGTGAGATGGCTGAATGCATCTCAGTGGGGGGAGAAGGTAGTCAGGCTGGGTTCAGTCCTGGGCATCCCTTGCTGCCACTTGTGAGGTGCGGAGGGATTCTGCGACCGTGCAGAGATCTCGCTCTATGAAGAAAAAGGGAGGTCACTGTCACCCCCTGGGGGGAGGGGTTGGGCGTGTTTGCATCCAGAACTCTTACTTGGGAAGGGATTTGGAGAGGCAGCCATGTTTGGCTGAGAGTTGCACGATGAATATTGTGTTTTGGCAGATACAGAGAGAAGCTCTACAAAGAGTGGGCCCAGACTGTGTCTGAAAAATCTCAGTATAATCTCACCCGGCCGCTTCTCCGGCGAGACGCAGAAACCAAACAGATTTTAGTCAATTTTGACCCTCAGGTAAGGTGTGAAGATAATTAATCTTACCTGAAGGCTTTTCCTTTATGTCTGTGTGACCCCTTTCTGCTTGCCATACCTAGCATTAGCTGCCTTTCTCCTGGAGGCAGTCTGTCTGTGCGAGACTTTTCATCCACAATGACAACATGCAGAGTCGGCAGTGTTGCTGTCACAGAGTTTGGAATTACTTTGTGAAACAATTCAGAGTTAACCTCCGGTTCTCCTCCATCCTAATTCAAATGTTTTGGAAGGGGTGGACAAAGGCCTGCTTGAACGTGCTTTCCTGGCTTCTGAAACTGTGCTTTGTCTCCCAATACAGTACTTTATTTTTCTAACTTGGTGCAGTACGGGGCCATGTGTCTGCAGATTGTAGAAGACTTTTACTTCTGTGTATTTAAATGCCTGTAAATTTGAACAGTGTTGATGTCCCCTGAGTGGTTTAAATAAGCAGGCTTAGACAGTTCTTTAATTCTGGGGAGAAGAGGAGAGAATGGTGGAAAGCAGGGCAATGTTTGTGTTGTTTTGAACTGAATCTTGCATTGTAGACAGACGCTGGATCCTGCTTCCTTTTTGTATTCAGAACTTATCTGCTGACAAAAATCAGGCATTACTGTAGTTTTTTTGGTTTTACTCCAGTGACCTTTATAGAGCAACACAGCTCAAAATAGATTGATTCCCTTCTGGTTCATCTGCCTGTTGAGCTGCAGTCAATATGCTGAAACTTGCTGAAGGGAACAGGCCTTGGCCCATGCTAGTGCCGGTCAGTGGGACTCTTGTTCCTGGTCTGATGTGGGCGAAGGACAGAGCCCAAATGACTTTGAGGCCACGTTAAATTTACTGAGCTGGTAGTTGGAGGCATTCTCTTTTTATTATTATTATTATTATTATAAGCATTTATATAGTGCCAGCTATGTACCTGGCACTTACACAGAACAAGATAGACACGGTCCCTGCTCAAGAGCTTACAATCTAAAGACGGGGAGGGGAGACAGGGAAGTGGAGAACAGAGGGAGAGACAAGAGATGCGACATTCATGAGGATGCGAGAGCTCAGGTGCATGTTCTTGGCTTGGTTACAGTAAATTGGGACTTTGCAGATAACAGGTGGGTAATCCTGGGTGAGGATGCTTAGCAGGAGTTCGGAAGTGTGGAGCGGAAGAGGTGGGCTTTGAGGAGGGACTTGAAGGCATGGAGGGTGGGGGCAAGGCGGACGAGGGCAGGGAGGGAGAAGGGACGAAGGCAGTTGGCTGAGCAGGGGACGCTTGGGAGGGTGAGGGAGGGGATGGAGGAGGAGCGGAGTGCTCGAGTAGGGGTTCGGAGGGAGATCAGGGCAGAGAGGTGGGGGGAGCGAGGTTGTGAAGGGCTTTGTAGGTGAAAACGAGGCGCTTGTGCAGAATACGCTCGGGAAGAGGGAACCAGTGGAAAGAGGAGAGGTTTCACGTGGTGAGAGTGACGGGCTAGGGGGATGATCCTGGCAGCAGAGAGATAAGGGAAGAAAGGTGGGAGCGGGGAAGACCAGCGAGGAGGAGGTTACAATAGTCAAGGAGTTAGATGACTAGGGCGTGGATGAGAGTTTTGGCAGAGGAGACAGACAGAAAAGGGCGGATCTTGGCAATGTTGTGGAGGGAGAAGCAGCAGGATTTGGCAACGGAGTCAATGTAGGGTTTGAAGGTAAGGTGCGGGTTGAAGATGAAGCCCAAGCTACGGGCTTGGGGGACAGGGAGGATGGAGACCCCGTCAATGGCAATTGACAGGGAAGAGGGAGAAGAAGGACTGGGAGGGAAGATCAGGAGTTCAGTTTTTGCCATGTTCACTTTGAGTTGGCGTTGAGACAGCCAGGTGGAGATATCGGAGAGACAGTTGGTGAGACGAGCTTGAACAGAGGGGGAGAGGGATGGAGTGGAGAGAGAGAGTTGAGTGTCGTCAGCATATAGGTGGTATTGGAAACCGTGGGAGGCAATGAGTTTGCCTGACGGAGAGGGGTAGGGAGGAGGAGGGGGAGGAGTTAGGAAGAGATACATTGAAGGAGCGGTCAGAAAGGTAGGAGAACCAGTCAAGGACAGAGTCCCGGAATCCAAGGGAGTGGAGTGAATCAAGCAGGAGCAAGTGGTCAACGGTGTCAAAGGCAGCAGAAAGATCAAGGAGGACCAGAATAGAGTAAAGGAGATTGGATTTAGCCACAAGATCATCGTTGGTGATCTTAGCCAGAGCGGTTTATTGAGCACATCTGGAGTGGAAATCAGTAAATTTCAATGAACACAAAAGCCAGTAACACTACACTGTAGATTACTTTTCACTGTAGAGCTATGCCTTAAATAAAAAATAAATGGTCAGAGATGGGAAAGCTGGCTTTTAGTGCAAGCCCCCGCCGGCTGTGCTAGGTCTCTGTATGTAACCAAAGGGAGCAGGAGCAGAGTGGGTTTGAACTGGTGTTTTTTTTGTAGCTGGTTTCAGTGCTAAGAGAAGTAAGTTATCTGGAAACAACTCAGGCAGAGACCATCCCAAAGACAGCAGAAGATATCTACGCCTCCAGAGAATCCTATCGGAAACTGGTGACGAGCTTGGAGCTGATGGCAAACTGGTATAACAAGATCCTGCGGACGGTCCTGGAGGTGGAGTACCCTCTGGTACAGGGGCAGCTGCAGCAGATCGACATTGGGCTGAGTGAGGCAGAAGAGACGCTAAACTGGAAGACAGAAGGTGAGAACCTACTTTACTCCCTTCCCCAGGTAGGGAAAAATCTATTGACAGTTGTCTTGGGGTTGCCTTAGCAAGGCCTCCAATGCGCCAGCAAAGACTGCATAAGGCTACCATGTAAATGACCCGCCTGCCCAATCCTTGCAAAGTTTCCTAAGCCTGTCATACATGTGTTCCTATGCACTAGCAGTGCCTGCTCCCTCTTGCATACCTGAGATCTGAGGATGAAGAGAGGAGCTACGACGGCCAATAGTGCAGCCACAAGTTTGGCTTTTAAGGATGTTTAGAACACAAGAAACAATATTAATTTCAAGGTGTGGCTAACTCTTGTCCTGTTGCCACTTACACTGGCCTAGAATACAGTCGTTGGGTGACCGAAACAGCAAGTAAACTTAACCAGACAGGCTGTTCTCCCGCCTGGAATCCACCTTGGCTTCATGGTCCTGATGGTCTTCAGGAGCAGAGAGGTTAACCTATTAACTGTCCTTAATGGTGCCCCCCTCCCTACCTCAGAAGGGAAACCTCCTTAAAACCTGCCAGGCGTGTGGGGAGTTTTTGTGCATGTGGTGAAGGGAGAGGGGGCTTGTCTAGTGGCTGAGGAGCTAGTAACGTTATTCCTGGGAGAGGTTACTGCTGCATGTAGATATTTTCCTCAGAAAAGGATTAAATAAAAGAACATAATGACTAATGCACGGACTATGCGCGCTGCAGTGTGACCTCAGGGTGCTTTACCCTGTGGTCTCACTTCATTAACTAGAAGTGCAAACAGAATGGTGCAAAACAGCTCCTTCTCTTTTTTTGTGAATAGAAATGTTTGGAAATGAATTTTCCCCTTGTGTAGAATGCCCTTTTTTGGTTTGCTTCACAAGATTCATGGTGTGAATAGAAATGAATTTCCCTTTTCTAATGAACCTGCAAAAACGATATCCCTCTGGCCTTGCCAGTACTGAGAAACCGCATTGCTTCAGATCATAAAGATTGCAACGTGCCTTGTCTGCAGCGTGGCAGCAGGCTCTTGCAGAGAAGAGCTTAGCTGCTGAGTAGGATGAGGGAGAGAGGTCGGGCCTGCTTGTGCTGAGTGGGAGAGGATTGTGGGATGGGGCCGGCCCCATGGTGTGGCTGGGAGGAGGGAGGAGGTTTTGAGTGGGTGTGGGGGTCTCTGCAGCAGGGGCTACAGAAAAGCAGCAGGGACCACAGCCTCTCCTGCGCCCTCGAGGCCCGGGTCCCCAAAATGGGGGAAGCCACAGAGGCTTCTCCCGTCATTGGACTGCGTTCACACACCTGCTGTCTCTGCCCTGCTTGGCCTGACTGCTGTTCTGATGGATTGCCTTAGGATTTAGCCCTGTCTCTGCGAGCTCAGAGTTGCTCTGCTCCCTCTGCCCCTATCTGTCTCTCACTCACAAGGGATGGACACCTCCTTTATTCTGGGCTCTACTCTTCTGCTACTTTCCCCCTCAGGGCAGCACTCTCCATTCTGCAAGGGGTGCAGTGTGTGCGGTCGGAGCTGAGCTGTCAGGGGTGCGCTCCCATTGACAGAGGGAGGGAAAGACAGGCCGTGCCTTTGCTGCTGCTGGCAGAGCCAGAGGGTGCAAGATGAGCTATTGGGGGGATAAGGATCTAGGGGACACTCCTCTGTCTTGCCTGAGAATAGCCTTGGCAATTGCTGCTTTCGGGCCTAGCATTTCTGATGTGCCAGGTCAGGACCTATGCTGTGGGCATTTGAAATCCTTGTGATTATAGTCCATAAGAGTGAAGACTCAGAAATATTTACTAAAACAAATCAGTGCTGCTGATGTGTGTAATCACTGCATTGGTAGGAAAACCCTGAGGTAAAACACTCCTCAATTGTTGTTGGAAGGCCTTTGGGATCACATCTCAAACATTATCGTCAGTGTTCATGAACTTGAGCAAAGGATCCAGAAAACCAAGGACAACATTGAGGAAATTCAGAATATCATGAAATCTTGGGTCTCCCCACTTTTTGAGAGGAAAGATGGAAAAAGAGACACTCTCTTGAACCTGGATGATGGACACGAGCGACTGGAAAAACGATATAGACTCGTCACAGACTCTGGGCTTAGGATTCATTCACTGATGAAGGTGAGGAGTATGTTAACATAACTGTGCTGTAGAGAGGGGCCGCTAGGAAGCGCCGCGAGGGGAAGCTCTGTCTCTCATCCTGTTGTTGTTGTTGTTTTATTATTAGCAAGCATTTATATAGCACCAGCAATGTACCTGGTGCTTTACAAAGCAATGGAATAGACACAGTCCCTGCCCTAGGGCTTACAGTCTGAGAGACCAGGGGGTGTGGGGGGGGAGACAAAGGAAGGGGAACAGAGGGAGAGACAAGGGGTGTAACATTCATGAGGATGCGAGGTCCCAGGTGCATGCGCTTGGCTTGGTTACATCGAAAATGATGGCTGGTTGGTCCGTGCGGTGAGGATACGAGTACACAGAGCTCAGGTAACAGATTGTACTCACTGGCTGCCCCTTCCTGAACGAATCCTGCACAAGCTCCTACTCTTCACCTATAAAGCTCTTCACAACCTCGCTCCTCCTACCTCTCTGTGGTAATTTCCCTCCGTACTCCAGCCCGTGCACTTCGCTCCTCCTCTGTCCCTTCTCTCACCCTTCCACGCCTTCCCTGCTCCCCTAAGCGCCTTCGTCCCTTCTCCCTAGCTGCCCCCCACGCCTGTTACTCCCTCCCTGTCCACATCCACCTTGCCCCCTCCCTTCATACCTTCAAATCCCTCCTCAAACCCACCTCTTCCACTCTGCCCTCCCCGACTCCTTGCTCCCCTCTCCTAACTCCTACTGGAAGAAAACATCTAGAAGTGGCTAACCTATTAGTGGTGCTGTCTGGGATTTTCTAAGGGACTGAAGGACTTCAGTGTCCATTGACTGGGAAACCCAGGAAGTGTCAGTTAATTACAGAACGCAAATAAAAACTGTAGCTGAAGTGAAACCATTCCAAGAATTATTTGCTCTGAATTCCTTTGAAAAAATGTTGTGGTTTTGGTTGGTGAGGGATGTTTGGAACCTCAGAAGTTGGAAAGTTATGCTAGTGCACAAAAAGGTGAAATTCAGGGGAATAGAAATTCATTTATTTGTTTTATTTATTAATTCAATTTATTATCTCCTCCCCCCCCCCCCACGGACATAGAATGGTTCAGGGTGGCTTACAAAAATATGAACACATATAAATAAACATAAAAGATCGTTTAAACCCCTAAACCGAAGGGAGGTATTGACAACTCCCAGCTAGCACTGGCCCCAGTGTCTCCCAGCTGACTTTCACCAGCCAAGATGGGCATGGATCTAATTCACAACTTGTTGCCTGCACCCCTCCAAGCGCGGCCTTGGCATCGGTGGCCAAGACCAATGGAAGCTGATCCAAGAAGACTGGGCCTCCCCAGCCCCAAACTCTGACTGCATTCAAACTAGCCAGCACCCAAGTCGAGCTAAATATGAGCAATTTTATCTGCAAAGTAGGTGGCAAACTCTTCCCAGAAGGCAGATAACAACTCTAACTCCAGGTGGATTCATCCCCCTCCCCCCACCCCAGGCTTTGCAGATGCTATGGTAGCAGTGAAGAAAACTTCCTTTGTCGCTGCCACCATGGATGGCCTAGTCTTTCAAAACCAGTCTATGCTGCAGTCGGTTGGCTTTGGCGTGAGCCAAGCAGCAGCTGCGCTTTAGCAGCCTCAGGTCCTCCGTATCCCAGGGGAGCCTGTGCTGCCACCACGGAGGAAGTGGACACCTGGGTGCCACTGTGTCAATAGCCCGGGTCAACACAGCATACCACAAATCAACCAGGGCATCGATGGAGAGGCCATCTAGGTTAGCTGGTAAATCCCTCAGTGCAGCAAAAAGAAACCAGCTTAAATGGCAACAGGGATGATAGCTAACCTGTTAGAAATTCTTTCAGAATTAACAAGATGATATATTTCTGGAACAGTTAATTTACTGCAATGGCTCATCCCTTGCATTACATCATGTTTGGTTATGTTTTCAGAGTAGATTTTCTCTTTCTGTGAGAAAAGCTGGGATTGACTTAAATCTATCCAGTGTTCCTACTACTTGGCTGTAAAAAGTAGCACGGCTATCAAATTCCTATTTGAGCTATTGTCTCCTTTAGTGGACCTGACTGCTGCTAAATCTATGAAATGTGGGTGTGGGTCCATGATCCCTCTCAGCTGTTTCTGTTTCTCTGCTAGACAGCTCTTTAATCCCTCTCTGTCTCCAGCCTTAAAAGAAACAACAATCAAGATGTGATAATTAGAACTTCTGCGGGGGCAGCAGGGATCCTAACAATACCCTAACTCAGGAAGGAGACCCAAATTTCATGTTTCATGTATAGACTCTCATTCAGCTGCTAAAATATTAGTGGAAGAGAGACTCTATCCCTCCTGCCAAGTGTATTCAAGAGGAATTAGTGGTTTTATGCAGTTGTTAAAAAAAAATCTATATTTCTATGCTTCAGAATCTCCAAGCAATGATTTTGAGCTGTTTAACTCAATTCAATTAAGTTTAATTTACTTGTGTAGCAATTGCCATTACAAAACAAACAATACACAGAACAACGATGACAAGACATATAACAAAATTAATAAAAACCTATAGGTGCACTCCCCCATGCAAGCATGAACAGATCTCGGAGGCAGTGTTTCAAGGAAGCATACACACACGCCTTCTCTTGTGCACAGCCATTGGAAAGTTCATCAAATGGTTGGTTATAGCAGAATTTTCATCCTTCAAAAGGAGTAAGACATAAGCTCCCTTTGACTGACCTGGGAATTTGTTCAAAATAAGGGTAAGAAATTTAGTCTGAAAAACACTATAAAACTTACAATGAAAAAGAATATGCAAGATTGACTCCACCTCACCATCCCCACAAGGACATAAGCAATCTGAGTAAGGGATTGCCTTAAAACACCTGCCCAAAACAGCTGAAGGAAAGACATTTAGTCTTGCCCAAACAAAACCCTTCAGCTGCAAGTAATATGTAAAAGAATCTAGATAGGATAAATGCATGGGTATAGGGCTCATTAATGAGAAATAACCAGCTAAAGAAGACGCAGAACTGACTATAGTCATATCTACGTGCTTGTCTATATCCCACAAACGCTGTTTCACAATGCGTTTAGCCCCAGCAAACCCCAGAGAACGTAAGTAGGGTATTGAAAATCCCAAAGAAAAATTACTTTTGAGCATACCAAATCTGACTGTCGGCTAGCTCCAAAGAATTTGGTGATGGCTGCTGCACTTTTATTTCAATGTTCTTTGGCTGAACTAACTTGGACTGCCCAACTACCTGAGGCTTGAAATATCACACCGAAATAGCGGAAAGAAGCAGACTTGTTCAATATCTTGCCCATCCAAGAGCCGTCTGTTTGTCTCTTTTGGGTGAAAAAAACATCACCTTTGTTTTTCCATGGTTAATTGATAGTACATTCTGCCTACAATACGAGGCAAAAGCCCCCATTAGTCTTTTCAACCCCACCATGGATTGGGATAATAAAACCGCGTCGTCGGCATACAAAAGGCAGGGAACATCTCCAGTTCCTATCCTCGGGGTGATTTAGGGGAGATGCCAGATGGCACTAAGTCATTAAGAAACAAATTATTAAATAATTCAGGAGGCAAAATACAGCCCTGCCTGACACCTAGGGAAGTATTTACCATATCAGTTAAACATCCCCCTGGATCCATTCTTATTCTGATTGAAGTGTCCTCATGAAGTGCTTGGATAAGGTACAATAATCACTTATCTATAAAAGTTTCTGACAATTTATTCCATAGCAATGAACTAGTATAAGATCAAAAGCCGCCTTCACATCAATGAATGCTGCATATAGAGCGCTCTTCCTTGACCTGTGTTTTCCAACTAGATAAGAAATCACAAAGCAGTGATTCATAGTGTCTTTTCTCCTGCTTCAGGAATAACTATGCCTGTCTCAGATACAAAGTTTAAAATCTTTACTAAATGGTTGGAATGAATCTCTATAATTGAGTAAACGAATACCACAGAATCAAGTATGAAATCGCAATAAACAGCAGTAAAAACCTATGGACATTGTAGAAAGTATAGAAGTTAAAATAATGGTTACAGAGAGAGGAACTTAAGGACTTATAAGACTTTTGAGTTCGGTACTTAGCTGTCCAGGCTGATCACAAACAAGAGCTTACTCAGAACCTAAGGATGAAGAGGAAAAAGAAGACTTCTGCATAAGGGAACCCAACAGGAACCAACTGTCGTATTTATCACCATTCTCCCGGCCACGGGTATGCGAGCCCGTTGACGGATTGCCTCTCACCTGCGAGAGAGACTCCTTTTCCTCTGAACATTAGATGACGTTTGTTGTTTTATTGGGGGTTTGTTCTTCCCAGGTTCTGATAAAGATTACCTTTCTCTAGACCAGGGTGGGGAGCCTTTTTCCTCCCAGGGGTCACTTTGAAAATTAGTACAAACTCCAAGGACCGGGTTGGGGGCTGGGATGCTTAAGCTATAATGTGCTTGGAACAAGAGGGTCCAGATCATGGCTCTGTCCCCTCTTCTTGTATGCACACCTGCACTTCTCTGTTCCCCTGAGCTCAGTCTGTCAGTGCTTGGGGGTAGGAACTGAATCCGTGGCCAGATACAGGCACTAGAAAGGGGACATATAAAAATGAGCCCCAGGTTGCATTTGACCGCCGGGCCTGAGGTTCTCAACCCCTGCTCTATAGCAGTCTCAGAGCTGTGAAGATTAGTGTAAAGAGACGCACAGATGAGTGGGAGGAACGAGAAACCTGTGTCGAATGTGTTGGGTAGGCTCAGTGCATGCATACCAACTGGAACTGGCCATTCATGTAGAAGTGAAGTCAGTGTAGTAGTAACTCGGTGTGGAATCCAGTGATCCGTGCAGTCCTGCAGATATCTCAGTCAGACGCACTGAGTCTGAGCTTGCCACAGCACACATGGAGAAGACCAGACTCGGGCGCTGTTATGCCTTCTCAATATTGAATTAGTTCTTACTGAGAGTGTTGTTTTGAGGAAGCTCACATCAGTTAGAGCAGCACACGCAGTGGATGGTAACGTGAGATTCAGTCATCCCACCAGTCAGAATTCATGATGTCTTGTAGGTTTCCACAGTCCCTTTCTAGAATTAAAAATAAAGGCATCTGGATAAAGCTTGTATCTGAATACAGCATTCACTTTAGTGTGAGGACCCATGGTACTATGCATCTCCATGCATCTCTAGATTGCTGCACTATGTTCACCTGTGAGTTTCACTGGTTTTCAGCCCTGCAAAACTTGATCGCTTTTTTTCACGTCACAAGGGTTTTTAAATGTTACCATTGTCGCATTTAGGCCTGTAATAATTCTTGTATTTTCAGTAGCGCTAGCTAGTGTTCCTATCTTCACTCTTTGTCAAAGCCCCAGTCCCAAATCTACCTTCAGGATCGCTTTACGCTACCATGCCCCTTCCTCCCAGCACTGCAGGACTCTCCCCTCATGAAGTATTTGTTGAGCCTAATGCCCTGCAACATTCAGCATGGAGTATTTTTGAAAATAATCCTATGGATGTTTTTTTTAATTCTGTGAATCTGTTTCTTCCTCTTGCTGACATTTTGCATTAGGACTTCTTAGATGGCATCAGTTCAGTCCTTGATTATCCAGTATTTGATTGTAACCATTTTTCTGTGCAGGAAAACCTGAGTCTTTTCAAGGCAGACACAGCCTCTGATGCCTGGAAAGCATACGTGGAACATGTAGATGAAATGATCGTGGATGGATTCTTCAGTGCCATTGAGAGTTCACTCAAGTACCTTCTGGAGAACACAGGTGACTGAAACTTTCTTCCCGTAGCTCAGGATGCTCTTATCTCCTTTATCTCAGTTTTATTCACATTTTTAGCCTGCCCTTCCATTAACTAGCCCTAACCTGTGAACTTGGGGTCAAAGCGATCCCACCGAGCACAAAAAACATTAAAATATGTTAATTAGTAGCTCTTCAAGTTTGAGATTTTAGGACATTGTCACTGGCACCTCTGGACATAACATACTAAAATTTCAGCCTAATACCGCTTACCATTTGTCTCCTATAAACAAAAAAGTGGCATTTTTCAAACAGACCCCAGGTTTCCATAGAGTTTTCCTATTGGGGTCCAATGGACCCCAAAACAATGCATTTCAATCAGGGTCCAATGGACCCCAGCTTAAAATAAACCAAAATGAACAGCTTTCAAGGACCATTCAGATAACAAGGGGACATGGAACTCAAGACCACTTCAGACTGGCAGCAGCAGCAATGAAAATTAACATGGTCAATGGTATCAAATGCTGCCGAAAGATCTAACCAGACCAATAGGGTCGAATGACCCTACTTCTTCTCACAGCGGAGATCATCCACCAATGCCACAAGTGCTGTCTCAGTGCCATGACCCGGATAAAAGCCAGACTGAGAAGGATGAAGATAACCTATGTGGTCAATATGCTCCTGGAGTGGTTGAGCCACTACCCGTTCAATAACCTTCCCTAAAAAGGGAAGGTTAGAGACAGGCCGATAGCTGGCAGGGAGGGGAGTCAACGTTAAGCGATGTGGTTTCTTGAGCAGAGGCCGCACCACCGCCTTCTTGAGGCAGCCTGGCACTCTGCCCTCCTGAAGGGAGGCGTCGACCACCCCAGCCAGCAGCGGCCCCATTATCTCCCGGCAGCTCTTAACTAGCCAGGACAGGCACAGATCTAATTTGCAAGAGGTGGCTTGAACTGCCCCAAGCACACCCACCATGTCAGCGGGTGTCACCGACTGAAATTGATCCCACTAAATTGGACAAACCGGGGCTTCTACAACCTCTACCTCCTCCACTGTATTAAGTGCGGCATCGAGATCATGGTGAATACGAGCAAAATAATCCGCTAAAATGTCACAGCAGGCAGATGATGACTCGACTCCAGGGTTGAGGGAGGCCGGACTGACCAGCCCCCTCACAACCCAGAACAGCTCTGCTGGGTAGGATTTAGCGGACGCTATGAGGACAGCAAAGAACTCCCTCTTTGCTGCCTGCATAGCCACGGCATAGGCTTATAAACTAGCTCTATGCCGCAATCTGTCGACTTCAACATGAGAAGGCCACTGTCGCCCAGCTTGCTTCAGCATCTGCAGCTCCTCAGAAAACCAAGGAGATCTGCGGAGCCTCCGCCAAGGCAACGGATGCCTGGGAACCATCTGATCGATTGCCTCTATCAGCAAGATGTTCCACAGCCTAATGAGGTCATCGATGAGACGGTCATCAAGGTCAGAGGGTATCTCCCCCAGAGCGCCTAGAAACCGCAATGGGTCCAACAGCCTCCGGGGGCGGACCATCCTAATAGGTTCCACACCCTTCCGGGGGCAGACGTGCTAGAAGGGAAGTCTACAGGAGGTAATGATCTGTCCATGATAAGGGCACAGCTGATATCTACCCCATTAATGGAGCACCCGCTTCAAGGCCAGTGCAAAACATGAGGTCCAAGGTATGTCCTCAAGATGTGTCGGGTCCGTTATCCCATGACTGTTTAATTGCCTCAAGGTTCTTTCATGAGGGACCTTATTAAACACCTTCTGGAAGTCCAGATACACTATATTGATCAGCTCACCCTTACCCACATGCTTATTTATACTCTCAAAAAATTCCAATAGATTAGTGTGGCATGACGTCCCTTCCTATGTCCATGTTGACTCTTCCCCATTAAGCCATGTTTATCAGTATGCCCAGTAATTCTCTTCTTAACAACTGTTTCCATCAATTTGCCCAGCACCGGTCTGTGGTTACCAGAATCACCTCTGGAGCCCTTTTTAAATATTGGCGTTACATTTGCTATCCTCTAATCCTCTGGTACATTGGCAGCTTTAAGTGATAGGTTACAAATTTACCAATAGTAGGTCTGCAACTTCATATTTGAGTTCCTTCAGAACTCTGGAATGAATCCCATCTAATCCTGGTGATTTGTTACTATTTAGTTTATCAGTTTGCTCTAGAACCTCCTCCAGAGTTGCATTTATTTGGGACAGTTCTTCCGATTCTTCACCTACAAAGACTTGGTCTGGCGTGAGTATCTCCCCAACATCCTCAGCAACGAAGACCAAAGCAAAGAATTCATTCAGCTTCCCTGCAATGTCCTTATCCTTCTTTAGCACCCCTTTCACCCCCTGATCGTCTAATGACCACTTCTAATGACCAGGGAAGATTTTCCATTTAAGTCAATGGGAAAAATACAAAAATTGAACCACCTACAGGCCTATTTATGGGTGGTTTGACTTAAAGCAAAAATGCGTTTTGGGGGCACTTCTGGTTTTGGCCAAAATGGAAAATCTCTGGACAAGGATGGGTCAAAACCAAAAGTTCCATCCCTACTGATTAGTGAACCTGTTATCCTGAACAAGTTAACAGGTTTTGGTTCTTTGCGTCCCGTTTTATTTTAGGTTTGGTATAGCAGAGATTTTCAGTTCCGGTTCACTCATAAACCTTCCTTGAACTGGCTGCCTGATTCAGGTTCAATTCAACTCCCTGCAATAGAGACAATATCTGCTTTCATCTGTGTGTTATGAATGCCCAGCCCATGTCTTCCTTTGTTAGTGCGTTCACCAGTGGCTTCCAGTGGAGAGATACTTTTTCTCCTGGAATGATGAAATGGGAGGCTGGGAATGTAGTAACAGTCTTGTGGCCTCTTTCCCAGGTCTGGACCCCAGTGATCTCTGTGTAACAGGGGCAGGGGCAGAATGTGGAGAAGAAAGTTGAAGGAAGGTCTCTAGGAGCAGGGGTTAGGAGGACCACTCTCAGCTGCTTGGGAGAGCGTAGCTCATCACAGAGGTCACGAGGGTGGGGTAAGGAATTTGATAGCACGAGTACAGGAACTAGGGATCAGAGTAACTGAGAAACAGGGTCAAGTTAAATGAGGGAAGGCCACGCAGAGGGGAGCAGGGCAGAGCAGAGCGGAGTCAGAGTCAGGCACGGAGTCAGAGTGATGGGAAGTGAAGCAAGACAGAGCCAGAGTCTGAGAGTCAGGGGAACATGGAACCAGTGTCAGGGAGTCAGCGGAGCAGCACAGAGCAGAGCTGGAGTCTGAGAGTCAGGGGACCAGGAACCTGAGTTGGAGTGGAGTCAGAGTGAGGAACTAGGAGCCAAGAGCCAGAGTGGAGTAAGGAATTGAGAACCAGAACACAGAAAGGTAGGAGGAGGAGCTTCCTGTTGCTACCAGCATGCCTTTATACTTCTGTCAGTCAACCAGGAAGCTGGGAGGCGGGGTTACAGGAGGAGAGGCGGGGTCAGGGCCAAGCAGGACATGACAAGGGCAGCAAGGCAGAGCAGGAGGCAGGCCTAGGTGGTGGTGCTGATGGTAAACAAGCACTCTGGAACCCTGGAGGCCAGGGCCTTATCATCTCTTCCTGTTTTTCAGACTCCAAGGCAGGGCTTGCTCCCCTGTTCGAGGTGCACTTGGACCTGGCCATCCCTGAACTGATCTTCCGCCCCTCTCTGGATCCAGGTGCTCACGATGGTTTTTACGACATGGTGGAGGCTCTTGTCAATGATGTCTACAGGATCTCTTCCCTGGTGCCCCTGCTGGCAGAGGAGAGCGAGTTCCCCCATTACCAGGTCCCGTGCTTCACTGAGCTCTGTCCCATTTCGTCCTGCACTTTAGCATAAATGTGCTGCACGGTGCCGTAACCAAAGTCTTAGAGATGGGGGGGCACAGCTAGGAGGAGGACAATAGTAGAGAAATGAAAGGGTGGGCACTGCCCCCTAGGCCCTCCTGGTTATGCCCCTGAATGTGCATTGCTTTTATTGCCTCAGGCCGATCTGGAGGAGATGGCAGATCTCGCTGGCATGCGCCACAGTTTAATGGAGCGTGTGCAGAATGTGATGTCCGCCTGCTGTGACTACCGCAGCTCCTTCGACCACTACTCCTACCTCTACGTGGATGACAGGAAGGAATTCCTACGGCAGTTCCTGTTGTACGGGCACGTACTCACTGCAGAAGAGATAGAAGCCCACGCTGAAGAGGGTGTCCCAGAGACCCCCCCCACGCTCCAGCAGTTTAAGGAGCAAATAGATTCCTATGAGAAAATCTATGATGAAGTGAGCCACGTGGAACCAATCAATGTGTTCGACACTTGGATGAAAATTGATGCCCGGCCCTTTAAAGCATCTCTCCTGAACGTAATCAAAAGGTGGAGCCTCCTGTTTAAGCAGCACCTTCTTGATCATGTCACACACAGGTAACACCCATCTATCTGCTCCATCTGTAAAATGGAACTCCTGACCCTGTCCTGCCTCACAAGGCGGGTGTGAGATTATACACGTTACAGAAGTGAAGCTAGGTGGGAACGAGTCCCTGCCGGGGCACTCCGCTCCAGTGTGTGTCTGCACTATGTACAGGGGGGGAGCTAGGGGGGAATGGGCCCTGCTGGGGCACTCCGCTCCAGTGTGTGTCTGCACTATGTACAGGGGGGGAGCTAGGGGGGAATGGGTCCTGCTGGGGCACTCCACTCCAGTGTGTGTCTGCACTATGTACAGGGGGG
>QEPC01011341.1:323933-357938 GCA_003113815.1 Sphenodon punctatus
GGGGCACTCCACTCCAGTGTGTGTCTGCACTATGTACAGGGGGGCAGCTAGGGGGGGAATGGGCCCTGCTGGGGCACTCCACTCCAGTGTGTGTCTGCACTATGTACAGGGGGGGAGCTAGGGGGGAATGAGCCCTGCTGGGGCACTCCACTCCAGTGTGTGTCTGCACTATGTACAGGGGGGGAGCTAGGGGGGAATGGGCCCTGCTGGGGCACTCCACTCCAGTGTGTGTCTGCACTATGTACAGGGGGGCAGCTAGGGGGGGAATGGGCCCTGCCGGGGCACTCTACTCCAGTGTGTGTCTTCACTCTTCATGCATGTGGGCCCCAATGTGTCTGCAACTGCTGCAGCTGCTAGAGCTATGACCCGTGCCTAGATACAAAGGTGATGGGCCCATAGAAATGCCTTTCAGTTGTAACAGGGGGATGTTTTTTCTGGGAAATGTTTGTCATTTTAGTGTATTCTAACTAAACTTCAGATAATGACTACTGGGTCAGTTCCCACGTTCCTGCAGGGTCTCAGCTCCACTCTTTGGATCCTTATAGTCCATTTTCTGAAAGGGCAACTAATTTACTAGAGTCCCTCGGATATGCTGAGTCGTGTTGGGCAGATCACTCTGAGTCGCAGTTACTTCTGGATAAAGCTGGGCCAATCCTGAAAGGTGTTTGTAGAACTTGCCTACGTTTCTTAGACGAATTTTCAAGCACACTTAGTTTGTGATGGTGTAGCAGGGTGCAGTTCAACTGGGTAAGTCTCCACAGGATGAGGCCCACACAGTCACTGTGTGTCCAGGGAATTAGCTGAGTTACTTTTATTTACATAGGCAATCTCAGTCTCCACCAAATAGTCTCTCTAAGCTATCACTATTGTCAGGACACTCCTGTTTCGCCTTCTTCAGGACCCCGGACAGCGTAGAGTGTCCCTGTTCTTCTGAGATCTGATCCACCCAGCTCAGTCCTCCAGCTTCTTTATGTTGCCGGAGAGTCAGTACCTTGGGGAAGGCTCCTCAGCAGTCCAGCTTCCAGACAGAGATCCTGCTTTGTTCTTTTCCAGTCAGGCACAGGCTGAGGCCAATTGTCCGCATTCAGAGATACGGTGGGGAAACTCACGAGTAGCTCTAAATGTGGACATGGGGGTAAAAGTGTCATCAGACTAGATTTTGAGCCCTGTCCTCTGTCCGAGAAATCACCGCGGGATGCGCCTGATGATACTTAATCCCCCCACGCCCACGTTCCGAGCTGCTCGCGAGTCTGGCCACCAGGAGCCTGCTGTGAACTTCCTGGCCGTATCGCCGAACATGGGCAAGTAGCCTAACGCTCTGCTGCCTTGGGCATGACTAGTCCTTCAGTGTCTCAGTTCAGTACCGTCTCTGCTCTATACCACTGCTTCTCCTTTGGATGCTGCCCTCTCGCTATCGCATCGCTGGCCGCTCCCCTAGCCCAGACCACCAGCTGGTGCTAGCGGTTTCTTTTTAAAGGGCTGTACCCTGCCACAGATGGTTTTGTATTTTATCTGCTGTGCACATTTGTTTTCCTTGCATGAGTAGTCATGGAAGGTGAATTTCAAAGCAAAAATGTGAGATTTTATGGGTATGGAATTTTTAATTAACATATGTGAATATTCATGCCAAAAATGTCTGCTCATTTTTAGCCAGGGGAACAGAAATAATACCATGTGGCTTGTATTGACCAGCCCAACAAAAGAACACAAATGGAGTATGAAATACTCGCTCTCTGCAATCTAGGTGTTTAAAGTACTCACTTTTTAAAATCATATAATTCTGAAGATCAAATTTCTTTGTGGAGATTGTGATCCTCTAATGTGTTTTTTTTTTGTGAACAAAAAGACACAAAATGTGTAGATAAATTATTTTGTTTGTTACTGATTGTTTGTTCAGCTCTGAACATAATGTTGTGATGCTTACCGCCCGTACTTCACAAGGAGGTTTATAGGCTGCCCTCATGGCTTCATGTTTTCTTGAATAGAAGAAGTTTAGAATGTTATATCTTCACAGCCCAAAAATACACAAAAAACAAATTAGGGCTGTGTAGAACCGGCGGTTGTAGTAATTTTTAAGTTACAAAAGAGGAAATAAACAGTTCTGGGTCACTCTCTAGTTCAACAGTATTAGTTCTCCCAGTTCCCTACCATCATGCATTTTAACCCCTGCTGAGTAGTAATCTGCATCTAAAGGAATGTGGAATATTCAGAACTATGAGAGTTAGGCTACCCGCTGAGGTGATGGTGTTTAATAGTTTACAAAAAGAGATCAGTAACTACAGCAGGGGGAAAAAAAGACCCCTTGATACTAGTAGTAGCCATGGGATAGTTTTTGTTGGGGGGGTGGGTGGAGTTTGGGGATTTGCCACAACCTCTCTGTGAGAGGGAGGGGTATGGGCTGTGGGGGAGGATTGACTGGTGGAGCGGGAGGCTACTCTCCTGCGTGAGAAACAGGAGAGTAGTTGGGGGAGGGGACTTGTGTAAGATGGAAGGGAGTGGGAGGGTCCGGGGTCCTCCCCTGCCTGTCTACCTGACCTCTCTTCCTTTGGGGATGCGAGGCTTGGGAGATAGTGGACTTGCTAATAACTGTTAGCGAACAGCTTATTGGGTTCATGTTGGGCAGAAGGAGGTATGGCAGGGAGCCTCCGTGCGTGGTTGAATTGGAACCTAAAGAGTGGGCATGTAGGAAATGAGCCTGGTTAAAAATCCCCTCCTTCTCACCTTGTTTACAACCCTCTAACTGCTTGAGTTGGGTTGAGAAGATTTAAATATCGACAGTGTTCTTACTACGGTGTTTTCCTTCCTTGCATTGTGTAGTTTGGCCGACCTTGAAGAGTTTGTAAAGACTGCTGACAGAGGCTTGAGCACAAAGGTTGAGGAAGGAGATTATGATGGTTTAGTGGAAGTGATGGGTCACCTAATGGCTGTTAAAAACAGACAGACCAGCACTGATGAGATGTTTGAGCCCTTGAAGCACACAATTGAGCTGCTGAAGATATATGAGCAGGAACTGCCCGGGGATGTGTATAAACAGTTGGAGGTTGGTGAAAACTTGTGACCAGTACACACAACTGCTAATTACCATATACTTACAAACTTCAGTCAGGACACATGAATTCTCCTCAAAACAAAAATCCAACTGAAGTCTGCAGATCAGATTAGGTGATTAACGCAGCCTTGCTTCTTTCCTTGCTCTGTGACACAACAAAGCCATTCTTTGGTTGACTCAGGATCACTGTTCTGCATCAAGTCTTCATTTCCCCTAGGTGACAGACTTTTATTTTGAGCCTCCTCCTTCTGGCCAGTATGTTTCCCTTTTAGCATCTTTGGCAGGGTTAGTGGAGACCATTCTGTTGTGGAAAACAAGGTAGGATTTCAAACTTTGGAGATTTTGCACAACCTTCTAAGAGGCAAGAAACATCATGTTCCTCCTCTACTCTTCTGTGGTTTCTAATTAGTATGGTCGGAGTATTCCAATCATGTCTTGGCAAAAACGTTGCTTTTCCAGCACTGAGGTGATCCATACACAGGTCAAATACATGCTATGTCAAGTGGAAAATGCTGCCTGCCAACATCTGATTTATGTTTGCAGGAGCTGCCAGAAAAATGGAACAATACAAAGAAGCTAGCAATAACTGTGAAACAGCACGTGGCTCCTTTGCAGGCAAATGAAGTGACAGCTCTTCGCAAGAACTGTGCAGTGTTTGACGTTGAACAGCATAAGTTCAGGGAGAGATTTCGCAAAGAAGCACCGTTCAGGTTGGGGCATCTCTCAGCACTATGTGGAAGCTTTATTTGGTCACCTCTGGTCTAAGAACAATTCCAGTCTAGGGACTATTTACCAGCATTCATTAACATTTTGTACTTAACCTTTGGCTTTGTTTGTGGCCATCTCAGTTTAATGGTAAGATATACCATCTCTCTGGGGGCTGTACCCTGCATGGGCCTAGGACTGGGTTCAATGAGGTTTTCTAAAATGCCTAAGTGTTTTAGGAGCAAAGGTCCCAATGATCTCTGGTGAATTATCTTTCCATGGGACTTGCATTCCAGAGGTGGTTTTGAAAATCTTGCACTACCTCTTTTCCATTTCTAAGATGGAAAATCCCTCCTCAGGCTCCCAACATTACAGACCTGTCCACAGAGAGGGTTCAGGGAAGAGCTACAAGAATGATCTCAAGGCTATGAAGATTAGGAAACAAGCCTTATGGTGAGATAATTAAGAGTCTCAGTCTGTTGAATTCATCAAAAAGAAGACTGAAGTCTCCTGGTTGCTGTGATTCTGTCCTTCATGGACAGAAAGCTTTGAGCACTAACGAGATTTTCAGTCTTGCAGGGGAAGGCATAATAAGAACTAAAGGCTGGCAGTTAAAGCTGGAAATGGGACACAATTTGTTTTAAATAATTCAGTGATTAAAACAGTGTGTTCAAATCAAATCAAATTTGTTTATTTCACGTGACCATAGGCCATTGCGAACATACTGAACACAATAAGTGTACAAGCCACAAAACAGAGTGTTGAAAGACCAGGGCCCAATTCGTGCCTGCACGTGCATGGACCAAAGCAGCCCTTGTATGTGTGCGCACGGTGCAAACATGCAGGATGCCCCAGCAAGCCCTCTGGGTCCTGACGGTGCTGCCTGCAGCCCTGCCTCTTATGGTTGGGTGGTTGGCGACTTTTCTAGAGGCACCCAATGTGCGTGTGCGAGGGTAGCTTTGTCCATGCATGTACAGGATATGCATGGACTTTGGATCGGGGCTCAGATGGATTCTCTTTCCTTTGAAGTCTTCAAATCAAGACTAGCCACCCTATAGAATATACACAAAGCTGGGCTTGATACAGTCCTAACTGCAGAAAATCCACTTGCCTGTTCTCTGCAGGAAACCAGATAGAGGATGTTAGTGGTCCCTTCTAACCGCAGAATCCATGAATTGTTGAAGCTGCGGCTACCTCCAGAAACTCGCCCCAAACGTTCCCTTTGTTCCCAGAGACAGTCTAAGGAGAAGCATAAGGGAGTGATCTATGGGGGTGAGGCGGTAGGGAAGGCTGGGCCAGCTGTTTTGTTTAATTTTGCCCTGGCTCTTTATCATAGCGGTATGATAGAATTCTTCTGCCCTCCCTCCCCCTCGTGAAGGTTGATAGAATGCTAGCTCTACCCTACCAAGGACCATGGGTAAATATCGCCTCCTCTGTTCTCAGTAGGACACTGCGGGTCAGGAGAAAGACTGGGGCAGCATCTTTGTCTAATTCTTAGAAGGCAGCATTAGCAAACATGCCCGGGGTTGGCTCAGTAGCTAGGTTTGAAAATGAGCTTTTTGACTTTCCATCGCCCCTTCTCAGTCAGCATCTCGGACTGAGAGCAGCCGCATCAATCTGTTGCGCAAGTGACTGCTTTTTCTCATTTGCTAACATTTTTGTAATTTTACATCCCCCTTTTGCTATCATTCCCCCTTGAGAGAAAATAGAGGCAGAAAGACTCCAGACCTGCAAGGAAGCGGGTCTGCCTTTAGACTGGCATTGCTACCGCACAGGGTCGCTGATTTGTCTCTCATAAACCAGTTGGCTTTATGTTTTATTTGGAAAAGATTATACTGCTGCTTACAAAATAAAAATTGTTTTTAGCTTTGATGCAGAAAATCCTTACGCAATGCTGGATGTGAAGCACACCGAGCTTAACCAAATGGAATCTACTATGGCTGCAATTTATCAGTCGGCTGCCTTGTTTGAAGTCAGTGTTCCAGACTACAAACAGTTAAAGCAGTGCAGGAAGGACGTTTGCCTTCTCAAGGAACTCTGGGACATGATTTCTGTGGTGACCTCGAGCATGGGTGACTGGAAGACCACAAAGTGGAGGGATATCAGTGTGGAAAACATGGAATTAGAGTGCAAAAAGTTTGCAAAGGACATTCGGAACCTGGATAAAGAAATGAGGGCGTGGGATGCTTTCACCGGGCTTGACAAGAGTGTCAAGAATATCCTGACGTCTCTCAGAGCTGTGGCCGAGCTCCAGAACCCTGCCATTAGGGAACGGCATTGGAAACAACTCATGCAGGCCACGGGCGTGGCCTTCACAATGGATTCAGATACCACACTGGCAGATCTGCTGAAACTCAACCTGCATAACTTTGAGGATGAAGTCCGAGACATTGTGGACAAAGCAGTGAAAGAAATGAGTATGGAAAAGGTCTTGAAAGAGATGAAAACTACCTGGACAAGCATGGAATTCCAGTATGAACTACACCCCAGGACAAATGTCCCTCTGCTGAAATCCGATGAGGAGCTTATTGAAACTTTAGAAGATAACCAGGTCCAGCTGCAGAATTTGATGACGTCCAAGTATATTGCCTTCTTCCTAGAGGAAGTGTCTTCCTGGCAGTGGAAGCTGTCAACAGCAGACTCTGTCATTTCGATCTGGTTTGAAGTGCAGCGCACATGGTCACACCTGGAAAGTATATTCATCGGCTCAGAAGATATCCGGGCTCAGCTCCCTGAGGTACAAAATCCAACTTCCTCTTTCTCTTCAGCAGGGAAGGACTGACCTCCATTGTCCGAGCTGCAGTCATCTGAAATGTGTTGACATTTCCTAATGGTTACTACTAGTTGACCATCAGGAACTAGTCTCTTATCCAAGACATTGGGATAACAGGCTCCTTCCCCTTTCCCTGTAAACTTCAGCTACAGAGCTTAGGCTGGGCTTGGCTTCCTTCATTGCTTAGTTAGGGAAAACAGCATTGATCCTTTGGGTGAAGGAAACACTGGCTAAATAATTGCAAGCTTTACAAAGAGAAAAAAAGTCTGCGCCAGTCAGTCCTGACAACATTCCCTTCAGTGTCTGACCTACCGTCTAATTACTTGTAGGAAAATAGCCAAAGTTGCATTATCTTTCAGTCCTCATTACAGATTCTTTGAAGTGCCCAGCTTCTGTGTCTGTCCAAGTGAAGCCATGGGGCCATGCTGTAAAATCTACTTTTGAGTGCCCCCTGGTGCAAAGCTCGCCTTGTGAGTTTGTTTAGCCTGGGCCCCTGGTGCAAAGCTCACCTTTTTGCACTCTTACGATCCTGGCAGTGAAGCAAGGGTAAGGCCATCCCCACGAATGAGGAGCTTGAAGGCAACTCTAATTTGCACCAGCTGGTAAGAGCTGCATGGGGCTGAAGCCACTTAGTGGAGGGATGTCCAGGCTACCCTCAAGCTTCTCCAGACATGCCCCTTTCTCACGTTTGGATGCAGCCGTTGTTCTACTGTTGCTTTGTCTGTTTGTCCGAAGGCCCGTTCCTCTCTCCAGGGACTATATCTTACTCTGGTTTGGAAAGTGCCTTGCACGTTTTGAGTACTATGGTGCACATTTTCACAAGAGCTCCAATAGGGGTTGGAGTTCCAATGATCTCCTTTCCTGGTTGCTCCCCAAGGCACTAGCACTTGTGAAAACCTGCCCAGAGATGCTGGGGATTAAACGCTTTTGAAAATGTTGGTGCCTTTATGTGAGTAGAACTCTTGGAACTGTTGTCCTTAGATGGAACATTCTCCTCCCCCTTCTCTCGCCTTCCATACCTTTGAGGCTCACTCCATGCACCTCTACGCCCTCATCCATCTACATGTTGCTGTCGTCTACCGTCCCCCTGGTTCTCTCTTCCTTTCTCTCTGACTTTGAGTCTTGGCTCACCTTCTTCCTCTCTGTTGATATCCCCACTCTCATCCTTGGTGACTTCAACATTCATGTTGATGACCCATCTCAGCCCTCAGTCTCTTGCTTCCACTCCCTAGCCGCCTCCTTCAACCTCCACCTTCGGACTGACTCCCCCACCAGTACTATTGGCCATTCTCTTGATCTTGTCCTCTCTAGAAACTGCTCTGTCGCTGATCTCTCCTTCGATCCTCATCCTATATCAGACCACTTCCTTGCCTCTTTCAATACTGTCTCTTATACACATCTAGATGTGTATAAGAGACAGGCCCTCCATACTCCAGCCCGTGCACTTCGCTCCTCCTCTGTCCCTTCTCTCACCCTTCCACGCCTTCCCTGCTCCCCTAAGCGCCTTCGTCCCTTCTCACTTGCTGCCCCCCATGCCTGGAACTCCCTCCCTGTCCACATCCTGTCTCTTATACACATCTAGATGTGTATAAGAGACAGCTCTACGCCCTTTCCGTGACCTTCAAGCTATTGATCCCCTGGACTTTGCCTCCTCTCTCTCCCCTTCTTCCTACAGTCTTCTCTTCCTCCCCCGACTCCGCTGTCTCTGCTCTCAACGCCTCTCTCTCCTCCACACTTGACTCCCATGCCCCTCTCTCTTCCTGTCCTGCCTTCTCCCACAACCCCCATCCTTGGCTCACCCCTAATATCCGCCACCTCCGTTCTTGCACTCGTGCTGCTGAACGACTGGTGCAAATCCCATTCTCACGCTGACTTCCTTCACTTCAAATTCTGTCTCTCCACCCTTACTTCTGCTATTTCCCTTGCTAGACAACACTACTATGCCTCCCGCATTGAGTCCTGTTCTCGGGACCCTCGCCGCCTATTCTCTACCTTTGACTCCCTCCTCAAGCCTCCCTGTCCTCCCCCTCCTTCTTCCCTTTCTGCTCAGGATCTTGCCTCCTTCTTCACCTCCAAGATAGACAAGATCCGCCTCGACATCGCTTCCCACTCCTCTCCTCTTCCCACTCCCACCCCTCTCCCTTCTCCCCTCTGTCTCTCCTGTCCTCCCCTGCCTCCCTTGGGGAAACCTCCTCTCTGCTCTCCTCCTCCCTTGATTCCTTCCCGCCTCCTCACCTCCATTACTCCCACTGTCACCCCCTCCTTCCTGCACATCATCAACCTCTCCCTCTCTACTGGCTCTTTCCCTTCTGCCTTCAAACATGCCACAGTCTCTCCTATTCTCAAAAAGTCCACTCTTGACCCCTCTGACCCTTCTAGCTATCGTCCTGTCTCACTCCTTCCTTTTGCTTCCAAGCTGCTTGAACGTGTTGTCTACTCCCGTTGCCTTGACTTCCTATCCTCCAACTCCTCCCTCAATCCCCTCCTATCTGGCTTCCGCCCCCTTCATTCTACATTGCTAAGATTCGCCCTTTTCTCTCTGTCTCGTCTGCCAAAACTCTTGTTCATGCTCTGGTCATCTCTTGCCTCGATTACTGTAACCTCCTTCTTTCCCCTTTCTCCCCTCATCTCTGTCCAAAACTCTGCTGCCAGGATCATCTACCTCGCCAGTCGCTTCAACCATGTGCAGCCCCTCCTCTCTTCACTTCACTGGCTTCCCCTTCCTGAACGAATCCTGCACAAGCTCCTAGTCTTCACCTATAAAGCTCTTCACAACCTCGCTCCCCCCTACCTCTCTGCACTTATCGCCCTCCATACTCCAGCCCGTGCACTTCGCTCCTCCTCTGTCCCTTCTCTCACCCTTCCACGCCTTCCCTGCTCCCCTAAGCGCCTTCGTCCCTTCTCACTTGCTGCCCCCCATGCCTGGAACTCCCTCCCTGTCCACATCCGCCTTGCCCCCTCCCTTCATACCTTCAAAGCTCTCCTTAAAACTCACCTTTTTCTCTCTGCTCTGTCTGACTCTTTATCCTGCTGAGCCACTATTTCCTATACTTGGAAATGTCTATTTTATTACTTTGTAAAGTGCCAGGTACACTGCTGGCGCTATATAAATGTTTGTTAATAATAATAATAAATGGAATTCTGATGACAATACGTAATAAGCACAATAAATAAATTGGCCCAGGATGCTAGTGAGTGAAAGCGATTACCATCAGGCAGCTGTGAAATTAGTTCATTACCTCAGTCTACTTCCTGGTGGGCAGGTGTTCACATCTCCATAAGAACCTGACAGCCGGCACTCCTTGCCATGCTCAGAAGACAGTCCAAGGTTCAAACACTCTCTGGGATTGCAGCCCCTTTGACAGTGCCTGGGAGGCAAGGTGAGAGCATGGAGGATGCTTGCACTGATCCCACTTGTCCAGGACTAGGCTTGAAACGAGAATGGGTTTTCATTCTTGTGAGAATCTCACGGTAATAGAGAACGGTTACCGAGATCTCTATGAGAATCTCAGGAACGTTTACCGTGTACCGCGATTTACCTTGTACTGTGTTCGTCCTGGTAATGCGCATGCATTCTGCATGTATAAAAGGGTAGCCATTTTGCACATGTGTATTATCAGGACGAACACGGTACATGGTAAATCAGTATACAGTACTTGGTAAATCATCGTAAAAGGTAGATCGAGAAAAATTCTCAACTAAGAGATTGTCGCAAACCAAGGGGTTTCTTGATGATTGATTCTAGTTAAAAACATGTTTCTCAGCATGAATTGGGAGCAAATCGAGACTGAGCTCCAGCCCTGTCCAGGACTCACTCTGTGCCCACAAGACCTCAGCCTCCAGTTGAGCCCTTGTTCCCAGTCATAAACTAACCCTGTGATCCAGTGGAAAGTCTTGGTCAAGGAGATCTTCAAACATTTATTGAAGTCATTGCAAAACAGTTTAATGCTGAAGTGTAGTTTCGTTTATTATTATTATTATTAAACATTTATAAAGCGCCAGTTGCAAAACCTGGCGCTGTACAGAACATACAATCAGATGCGGTCCCTGCCTGTGGCTTACAATCTAAAAGATTGATTGTTTAGGAAATCAAACGAGCCTAGTTATGGACTAGAACAGTATTTATGGGAAACGTGCCCTTTGAGTGGGGTGTCTGTTCTAGTTGGGATGGCTTAGAATGGCAGGGAGTGAGTGATCTTTATTCTGCAGCAATGAGTCTGGTGGGTTATTGTCTTTCCCATTTGAGGGCACTAAACGAAGAGTCTGGTCCTGCCTCAACCATTGGGCCTCCAGGCTGGAAAGCACCCACCTTACTGGTTTCCTGCGGGAGGCTTAGACGGGGGGGTTTGGACCTAAAAGCAGAGAGTGCTTTTCAAAGATGGGGAATGTCTGATCAGCCAACGTGGCCTCTGTCCTGTTGTTTGTAGGATTCCAAGCGTTTTGAGGAAATTGACGTTGACTTTAAAGAGCTGGCTTTTGATGCTGAGAAAACTCCCAATGTTGTTGAGGCGACCAACAAGCCGGGCCTTTATGAACAGCTGGAGAACATTCAGAGCAGGTAGGTGGCACTTTTTTTGGACTCTGATGAGACCATTAACCTGCTGTCTACCCCAAGAGCTCAAATGCAGTGTCAAGTTGGGTTTTAGTTAGTCTCACCAAAACTGCTTTTTTGGTATTTATGTACACGCGAGTCAAGTATTTTTTGTGCATCTAGGAGTCAAGAAATTAAAAGGAAGGTTTTCAACGCAGGGTGAATCCACCTGCATCACACGTACTCTGTACAGCATCTAGTAATCTTGCCAGTGGTAGCAGTTACTAAGTATTTGCGACATAGTGAGTTACTCTTCTTGTGTGGATCCTTTAAACTGCTCTTTACTTAAATTCACCGCCTCACTGTTGGATAGTCTATTTCTGCTGTATCTTCCGAGGCAGATAAATGTATTTTCCAGCGTCTAACTTGACTGAGAAATGCCCTTTAAAGCTCAGTGAAAACCTTGTTCTGCACAAACTCCACTATTAAACAGTTTAATTTATTCCTAGCCCCGCTTCTCCCTTCAACCTCCTTCAAGATTTACCTAATTCAGGGGGAGAACGACCTCAGGTGGTGTTTGGGGGAGTTAGGCATCACTCCAGAAGTGCCGTCTATGTGTGTACACGCATTTATTAATCCGGACTAAGTCTCTGTGCTGTGTCTCTCCTCAGGCTGTCTCTGTGCGAGAAGGCCTTGGCCGAGTATCTCGATACCAAGAGACTGGCTTTCCCCAGATTCCACTTCATTTCTTCTGCCGACTTGTTAGACCTTCTTTCCAATGGCACCGACCCACACCTGGTAAGCAAGTCTCTCTCATGCTGTGGTGCAGACTGGCCCAACCAGAATAATTTATTTTATTTTATTTTATGTATTTATTTATTTATTTATTCAATTTGTACTTTGCATCCTCTCACCAATGGCAACTCGGGGTGGGTTACATCAGTATAAAACAATATACAATACACAAAATATCCAGATAAATATACAAAATGTTCATATAAATACACCTGATCTGCAGTAAAACCATTTCCCTAACCCCACCCCTCCCCCTTTGCCAAATGCCTGGTGGAAAAGCCAGGTTTTACGGTTTTGCTGGAAAGCCAGGCAATTCGGGCTGAGGTGAATCTCTGCTGGGAGGGCGTTCCATAGCGATGGCACGGCCACTGAGAATGGACTGAGATGATCCTTCAGGTAAGCAGGGCCCAGGCCATGTAGGGATTTAAAGGTTAAGACCAGCAGCTTGAATTGGGTGTGGAAGACAATAGGCAGCAGCTCAGCACCGGTCTAATGTGTTCCCTGCGACCCGCCCCCTTAAGGAGCCGGGTTGCCACCGCGTTCTGCACTAGCTGCAGCCTCCAAACCATCACCAAGGGCAGCTCCACGTAGAGCCCATTGCAGTAGTCCAGTCTCGAGGTGACGAATTCATGGACAACAGTGGCAAGATACCTAGAACTTTGTCTCTTGGAGGTAATGTCCTTCCTCTCTCCCCTGTGACCGAAATGATAATCCCTGGGACGGTGTGCTAGGTCTGTCACCGTCCACTAGATGGCAGCATGTGCACCATTTAGTTTCATTTTACCAGCCAGCATTTCAGATGGTTTCTCTAGAACTCCGCGAAGCATGGAGAGCAGCGTGCATTTCGGAGAGCCATAAGAGAGAAATATGGTTTTGTGTCATGCATGAGTCATGGTAGTTTGAAGGAAAACATTTTCTGTAAAGACAGACATTTTTCAAAAGTGACTAGTGACTTTTGGGTGCTTCCGATTCTCACCTTGATATGCATTAAAGAGTGGGGCCAGGGGTCTGATTTCCCAGACAATGCTCAAGTCCTCTGGAAATCAGGCTTCTTGACTGTAGCTGAAATTAGCCACCCCAAACCACCTTGCAACCAATGGGAGCTAGCCAGTTTGGACTCTCCGACAGCTGCTACTTTGCCACTTCCTCCGTCGCCATCCTGGACATGCACTCAGCCCCTGGGTAGTTATAGTTGGTCACCAGGAGTTCTTGGAAGGAGATGGAGTTTTGCAGAGTAGAAGAAGCAGAGGCAGGCATTTCCCCCATAGAGCCCTGCATTGAGGTCTCTGGTTTCTCCTTTTGCCTTGCATCAGAGAGGAGAGAAGGGGGGGACCAGCTGCTCCTGGCCCTCCACAAGACTGCTGTTTTCAGGCATCGGAGATGGCCAGGAGTTGAGGAGCAGGGCTCAGAAGGCAGGGTCAGGCCTGCACCAAGGCAAGCGCAAGTCTAGACAGCAAAAAAGCTGTGGCGCTGTCATGCTGCCTGGATGCTTCCTGCATTCCATGTGCCCTTAATGTAGCCCTGGCAACCAATGAGGAAGCAGGCAGTGCTGTGACCAGTCAGGGCCTAGGGACATGGTGTTGTGGTAGAGGACCATTGCTGCCCTGGTCTTGGCAGTCATAAAGCCCATGTGTCGGGGATGGATCCTAGATCTATAGGTTAGGGTGTCTTTATATGTGACCCCAGTGCATCATGAACAACACTGTTAGACACAGTTGGGAACACAGTATTATGGGTAGAATGTAGAAAACACTGAACCAAAGTAATCTTAGTAAGGCTGCCAGAGATGGCACAGAGCTCTCTGAAATGTAAACTCAGAGAGCTGGGCCTCAGATTTTTTACACACGCAAATAATTACTAGGTACATGTGATGAAAAGATCCAATTAGGATGGAGACATGTCAATGTACGATGGATGAATATGTGAGCGAAAAAGGTATGTAACCTGGGTCTTCAGACTGCGCCAGCGCGCCAGCCAACCGGATGTAAATTGTGTGTGTGCTCCGTGCCCCTCTGTGGAGGTAAAATAAATAAGTCAATATTGCTTGCCAAACTGTCTGGTGTCGGCCTGTGAGTTTCTGTCTATGTGCTGCTTTTGCTCTTCCCTGCTGAATCCGTACCCTACACACCAGCGTGATACTGAAGCTGATCACCAACCCTTACATCATAAGATGACACCATATGCCCTGGATTTCCACATGGTCCAGGAAAACCACAGGGTCACACCAAGAGGCATCTGGTGTAGAAGCCCCCATCCAACAAGGTGGCTGCATCTTGATGTGATGGCCCCTAGAGCCAAAAGCTACAGCTGGGCTGTAGCAGACTCGTGCTTTATCCTTTGTTGGCTGCCCATGACACAGGAGACTCATCCCAAGCACCTGGGGCCTCCAGCAGTTCAGTCTCAGATGAGTCCCGATTTCAGTGACATCCACCATCTTGGTCAACATGGTGGGATTCTCAATCTGTTAGTACAGGATAAATTTGTAATTCCAAACAATGGAGCATTCCTTCAAATTAAGGTGTTTACAGATAAATAGATGTATGGCTCTGTTAGCTCTGTTTAATAGTGCATATAAAAATGTCTTTATTTTCCTTAATGTCCTCCAATATTTCATACAGCTTTTTTGTCCCTTGGCCTCAGAGCATCATAGAGAGGCATTTGATCAATGCCTCAAACACAGAGAAAGAATCATGAAACACAAAGAAAAATATTGCCTTGAAATGCTCCACTGCGTAAGAAGAAAATCTTTGATCTTTATCTGCTGGACCTATTTAAAAGTATTTGCAATAAAATCAAAGTAAATGTCAAGTAGGATCAGACACGGCTACACTTTTGGCCTTTCCATTGTAGTCACTGAGCCTGCCTGATGATTCCTAGAGGAGGATTAAACCCAGAACAATATCATCATCACAGGCCTGGTATTGAGCTGGCAATAATTTGAGGATCGCTAAGGCTTTATGGAGGTATTCCATTGAGCGTTAGAATGTTTTAAATCTGTCTAACTCCAGGAGCCAAACTGCACGAGGGAAGCTCTGGGCAGAAAAGGAACTGCAGAAGCTTTCTCTTGAGATTGCAGATTCCGCCACATTCTGAGCATTTCACAAGATCAAGCCTCATCTTGGGAGATGGGGAGCCGAGCAATGCTGGATTACAAAAATGTAGCCATTAACATTTGTCCCCCTGGAGCTGCTTGGAGAATACTGGACTCTGGCTCTGCTGGGTAATAGCTCCATTTAAAGCAATCGGTATATGTAACAGAGCAGGGGCTCTTTGCTGTTCCCTGCTAGGACTTCCCTCTCCTCTAACTGTGATCCAGCCGGGACCCCTCTTTCCATTCAATAGCATGAGAAGGGCAGGTCCTGTGAAACTCTGACACCTGCTCTTCACCCAGTGGTTATGAAATGCTGCCTCCCGTGACCTCTGTGCCATCTCAGGACTGTACGATGCTCTGGTATGTCCACTGCCCAAAGGAGTGGGATTCCTACATGGAAAGACTTGCTGCCTCTCTTGAGTCTCAGCGGAGACTAATTTCACAGTCATGATATCCGAGCTGTCACTTCCCCTGAGCTGTAAGGGACTCGGGGGGTGGGGGGGAGGCATTGCATCCCAGCAGCCCCTGTGGGGCAAGTGTGCTCTCTTGCTGTCCATATTATTCCTTTTCAGGGAAATATACAGGTTGTCCTTCTTCTTGGCTGAAACTTCACACAAACCTGACACTGACAACACTGCTTCACAGCATGGGACACTACACTTGGGACAGCCAAGCTCACATTCTGCAAGGGCAGATAGAGATTGTCCCAAAATTGCTCAATGAGTCACTTGGGAACAGTCACCCTCACAAGCATTTGCTCAGTCTGTATTTCTGACTTCCTACGTGCCTGAGGAAGGACCGCAGCCTGGGCTCCCCCATCTCTGCTTCAGACTCTCTCTGTTCTGAACCCTGAACCTGGAAAGTATTTTTGTAAAGCACGGTGTATGTCCTGTGCTTTTGACACCACGTCAGTTACCTGCTACATAAAACTATATTTTTGTTGCTGCTGTTACTATGCTGCTGCCAGATGTTTCTGTTTTTAAGATTAAGTAAAATTAGTTGGCACCTCCATACGTTATAGAGCTATACAGTAATTATGAATTGTTATTCATTGTTTACATACCCCCAGCATTCGGCCTGACCCTGAACGGTCGTGATTAGAGACAGGTCCTGCCCCGAGGAGCTTACAGTCTAGAATGGACAAGGGGAGGGGCACGTAGCGAGAGACAGGGAGACAGCCATGGAGCTGAGACGTCGCAGGGGCTTAGCTGAGTTTTATTGGGAGGAGGGGGCGGTATGAGTGTGTAAGCAGATGCATGAGTGGGCAATCTATGGGGTGTGAGGGGTTGGCACCATTGATAGGAAGGCTGGATTGTCCTGTGACAAGAATGGCTATGAGTTCCTGATGCACGTGTTGCTTCTCCCACTTGAGAGCTCTTCAACACAATTCATTTTACAGGTTCAGCGTCATCTTTCCAAATTGTTTGACAACGTGGCCAAAATGAAATTTCAGGTGGAGGACTCCAACCAAATTCCTACCAAACTTGGCCTGGGCATGTACAGCAAGGAGGAGGAATACGTCGGCTTCAGGGAGCTGTGTGACTGCAGTGGGCAGGTGAAAGGAAGATGTACCTTCACTTCGTATAATAACAGGCTTCATGGTTTTATCTGCTCCCAGTATGAATGCCTGTTGCAGGCATTGCTGGAGTGTGCAGTGCGATAATGACCTGTAAAGATGCCATGTAAAAACTCAAACTCCTTAGTCTATAGAGCAGCCTCGGTTTGTATACTTGGAGGCGGACATTAATGATGGAAAGGTTTCCCTGCTTCCTTTGCTGCTTTCAGCACTGAAAGGGTTACTCCAGCTGTGGGAGATGCTGCAGCAGCAGCCTCTGACCACAGGGACTGCCTTACTGGTGGATTTTGCCTGGAGCTGGAGGTTCTGTTTTTGGGGCAGGCATAACTTTCCCAGCTGTAAATTTCTTGCATTGGAAGGGCAACAGCAAGTCAGCACTGAGCTTGCCCTTGCGGTGCCTCGGATGAACTAGTGAATGGAAAAGTCACCAGTGACATCCTACTAGCTCTGCTACAACCTGAAATCCAGGACAGTTAATATGCATCATCAACATCTCTTTTAATGCCAGATGTTGTCTTGTGAACCCTTTAGACTAGAGCTCAACATTAAGCCAAGTTATACTGGGTGCACGAGAGCCCATAGTATGTCAGTAATAATGGAGTGAAAGGCTGTTAATACCAGCGCATTTGCCACGGAAAAATGTGGAATTTGCATTTTTATACAGAGTATCTAGTTTTTACATTTTGTGAAAAACAGAAACATATATTAACTATTAACTACATTTCACTGAAAGTACCACTGTCACTTATTCTCCCTCCCTCCTCCTGTAGTTGAGCTTTACATGTACATAGCTAAACCTACTCCAGTACATGGCTACGGACGTCAGGTTTGTGTTTTAATACATCTCGGATGTCACTTCAGCCTCCAGATGTCAGTGAGTAAAGTTATGAAAAGATAATAAAAATAACATTTATTTTTATATAGTGTCCCCCTGCCATGGCACTCGGAGTACTTTACATATAACACAACCTTTAAGATGCCAAAAACTTTACCGATCCCCCCCTAAAGACCATGTTGCTGAGTTTGGTAAGGATGGTAATGGGCTGTTCTGTACTGTAGGCAGCAAGGCTGGATTAAAAAATGTGTATGTTTGTTTTTTTTATCAGAGAATTTTGTTTTGTTTTTTATCACAGCAGACTAGGATCCCTGGTTAATACACTGCTGCCCTAGCTTTAGATATTGCAAATGGTTCCTAAGAGTGTCCCTGCTGTTTTCATGTTTTCGCTAGGTTGAAAGCTTGCTGAATCGTGTGCTGGACAGCATGAGGGCTACCATAAGGCACGAGATGACAGAAGCAGTTATAGCCTATGAAGAGAAAGCCAGAGAACAGTGGCTCTTTGACTACCCTGCCCAGGTATTTTCTTATGTCGTGGGCTGCTCCTCCGCTGCCGAGTCCCTGCTACTTGGGGGAGGTAGCTCTCTGCATATCCGCTGTGTCGCTCACTCTCCTGGTAAACGAACTTCGGACAGTTAGTGGAATGGATGAAGAAGCGTCTTAGGGACTTTCTACTTTGGGTAAGGTAGGCCCATTGGTCATAGAAGACTCCAGGGCCGAGGTTTCAGGCTTAGCGCAATGGGCTGCTTCTGTGCCCCCATGAAGATGGGGAGAGAGAGGTGTCTGTAGGGATTGGAGTGAAGACTGGGATACAAGGTTTAATGACCTTTGTGGGGTGCTTAGGTTTGGGTAAGGACAGTGGGGAGTGGCTTGGGGCAGAGGAGAGCAGGACTCGGAGTAGCAACAAAAACAGTGAATGGATGAGGCAGGGTGAAATTGGACACTTCAACTGATGAAAAACCATACTGGTTCATCCCCGCCCCCCCCCCCCCCCCCCCCCCCCCCAACCAGTTTTAGTTTTAAAAAACATTTTCAGTGAATATGAGCACATTTTGGGGGTATGATTGACCCACATTGGAATGAATGGGAAAGCCCAGGCTTATGTGGTCCTATTCGTCCCAAACACAATGTAGATTTTGTCTGCTTTCATAATATGCTATTTTCTGTGTGTACATAAAAAATTTACAAGAAGTGTATTGGGGGCTAATTACACCCCAAGTGGAAAACTCCAGTTGCCAACTTACACCTTTGCTTTATCTTTAGATTCTTTACACAGCAGTTAACCCTGTTATAGTGTGAAGAAGCTTCACTGATTGTTTTTTACTTGCAAGGCTGTGTTTAAAAAACACAACACCCTATTAGGCTGAAGGGGTCATTTCAACCCCTCCATGAGTTACTATGGCAGTGGGCTATTGAAATGCAGATGAGCTCTTGACAGCTCAGGCTCTTGAAATGCAGACAAGCAGTCTACCTGTGAGTTACCACCCACTTTATCTTTGGTTACTTATGAATGGTGAAAATATTGGGATGTTAACATTTGTCATCACCTAGATATTATCTCATTTGCATATGAATGTGCTGGAAACATTCAATACTTAGTTGAAAATGTTGTTACTTTTGCAGTTTCTGTACATCTTGTTACAAAAATGGAGAGTGGGAGGGGTTAATTCAAACCAGTACCATTACTGGTGGGATTTTACTTGTAACAGTGGGGGTATCTAATAACCCCATTGACTTTCATGTTGGCTATATATTTTTGTACGAAACACAATAAAATTGAATTTTTTTAGATTAAACTGAAGTCATTTTCAAATTAATGATATTTATACTTTTAAACTGTGATGAAATTGAGGTATATCCTGCCCCATAGGCGGATTAATACAGAAGGATTTTAGGGCAGAGCAGGGTTAAAAGAAACTGATTTTTTAAAAATTCTTTAGACATTATGGTCAAGATATTCTTGGAAATGTTGAACACTTCATTTTTAGTATATTTTAGTGTAGGAAATGAAAGGGTGTTGGAAGCCTAGTTTCTGTTTGCTGTCTTTAATATTGGATACAGGTTGTTTTCCAGTCTGAAAAACCTTTTTTTATTTTTTTCCCTGGAAATGACAATTTGCTGGATTTCCCGCCGTTTTTAGGAATCAGCAAAAAACTGAAATATGAAGACTATTTGCCATTTGGTAATTTACACATTTTTCACAATTCCTCCACTCACCCCAAAGGGTTCGAATTTTGTCCAGCTCGGAAAAATCGTCTCTTCCGTCTGCCTCTCTTATCTTTTCCAACACTCTCCTGATCATTTTTATATTTGTTTGTTTTATTTTTGCTATATCTTCCTTTTCTGCCTTTGGTGATATGGACAAACGGGTGTGCAACTGCTGTGTTTTACCCAGTGTTTAATGCTGCTACTGCTGGCATGTTTATTCACACCACGTCCTCCAACCCGAGGGTTTTTTGCCAGATAGGTTTGGGAACTGGAGTTCGCCCCTTGATACGTCTATGTTGGAAGTGCAGAGCTGCGTGCTCGGCTGTGCTCACAGCACCCTGGGTTACCCTACCCTTTTTGAACAAGCCCTAGATGCTCCCATACAAGTTGTGCGATGGATCCTTTCTCTTTTGCAGGTGGCACTCACCTGTACCCAGATTTGGTGGACCACAGAGGTCGGGATTGCTTTTGCCAGGTTGGAAGAAGGATATGAGAATGCGATGAAGGAATATTACAAGAAGCAGGTGACCCAGCTGAACACTCTCATCACCATGCTGATTGGACATCTCTCCAAGGGCGACAGGCAGAAAATCATGACCATTTGCACCATTGATGTGCACGCTCGGGATGTGGTCGACAAGATGATAGCTCAAAAGGTTTGCTTAAGTGTCACAATCTTGAAACCCTTTCTGAACATTCCTGTCACTCTGCCATCGCGTTCTCTGGCTCCTAGAACAGCAAACTTCCTAGTGAGTTAATGTGAGTGAGAGCCTCCTTGCAAATGCAGTTAGGCTGTTGGAATGCCTGGGAAGGGGTTGATCTTTCTTTAATGTGGGCTTGTATTATTGCTGCATGCTGAAGGGGTGGGCTTGTTGCAAGCAAGGAGTATGTCCTTGCTCTGAGCAGTCAGGATGAACTCTTAACTCTTTAAATCAGCAAAATATTCCCTCCCATCAAGCACATGCCGGAGTCATGATCAGATACTTCTAAGCAGGACACAAGTTTGCTGCAAGGTACAGACTTGATAACCAGTGTTTCAGCCAAGCCTTAGTTAATTGGCTCACTTCCTCCTTTCCAAGATCCTTGTACCTAGTGGCCTTCGTTACTTGAAACTGTATATTTCATGGGCTTCAGCTTACCATGTAAACCTTGCATGCAAAGGAGTACTCAGCCCTCTCCGAGTATGTCAGGAAACCAGTTACGCTCTGGTAGCTGTGGTGTCCCGCCCTTTCCTCTATGCCCCAATAACATGCATGCCATTCCCTTCCTGCAGTGATTTCCAGAGAAAAGCTAGTAACAGAGCAGAGTTGCAATGTAACGTGCACAGTGTGGTTTATTTGTTTCTTAATACAAGCCCTGGGTGGTCTTGTTTTTCCACCACCAAAGCAAAACATCAACAGGCCAATAAAACGTACATCAACGCGCCTAAACCTGCTAGGCATTGGCTGTGTCATTTTGGAAGAAACAAAAACCAAACCGATCTTGCTTTTTTTGGCCTTTTGGAGGACACTACCAAGGCAGGCTTTGTCCTTTAAGGTCCAGTCAAGCCCTTTTCTGACCACAGTACATGGAGGTTACTGGAAAGACTTAACAGGTCAATCCTCTTTGGAATTTTCAGGCAGCAGTAGCTGCCTGAAACTTAAATGCACAACCACTCTCCATTATAAAGAGGGGACTACTGAAGCCCCGATTTTGAGGAAACCGCTTAAGCTACATGGCTGAAGATTTATCCATGGCTATATGTTGTGAGGACCATCATATGCACAAAGTTTGAAGAAGATCCATTGGGAAAATAAAATGTTATGACTGTTTAAACATTAATTGGTTGTGGTCAAAATGCACAGCGTCCTCACGATTCTGAATCATCAATATTTCCTCCCCCTGGATGAGTTGAGCCCCCAAACTTCACAGGATTGCAGCATGAGATCAATAACAAGTGCTTCTGAAATATAATAGTAATTGGTGCAGCCAAAACCGAGTTATTATTGAATAAAAAATAGGTTCTGCAGGCTTGCACATGCGCAGATGAGCTCCTCTCAGAGAGCCGAGGAAGCGGCTGCGTCCCCCTGCAAGCTCCGTTGGCGGCGGCGGCTGCTGCTGCTGTAGCTGTTGCTGGGCCCCCTGGCGGTGCTGTTTAATGTATTCATTCATGATTTGGAAAAGGGCGTTAAGAGTGAGGTGATCAAATCTGCAGACACCAAGTTGTTCAAGGTAGTTAAAACACGAGCAGACTGTGAGGAGCTGCAACGGGATCTGACGACACTGGGTGCCTGGGCATCTAAATGGCAAATGAGATTTAACGTGGACAAGTGCAAAGTGATGCACGTAGGAAAAATAATCCAAACTCTGCGTTCACAATGCTGGGTACTAAGCTAGGAGTTACCACTCAGAAAAGGATCTCCGCAGCCATCAAAAAAGCAAACAGAATGTTAGGAATTATTTAGAAGGGGATAGAGAATAAAACTGAGGATGTCATAATGCCTCTATACAAATCAATGCTGCGACCGCACCTGGAATATTGTGTGCAGTTCTCATCGCCTCATCTCAAAAAAGACATCGCTGAACTAGAAAAGGTGCAGAGAAGGACAACAGAAATGATCAAGGGCATGGAAGGGCTCCCGTATGAGGAGAGGCTTGGTAGGTTGGGGCTCTTCAGTTTGGAGAAGAGACGACTGAGAGGAGATAGGATAGAGGTCTATAAAATCATGAGTGCGGTGGAACTAATAAACAAGGAGCAGTTATTTACCCTCTCGGCTAGTACTAGAACTAGGGGACACTCCATGAAACTCATGGGGGGAAAGTTTAAAACCAATAAAAGAAAATATTTTTTTACTCAGTGTATAATTGGGTTGTGGAATCTACTGCCAGAGGCTGTGGTAAGGGCCAGTACTATAGCTGAGTTTAAAAGAGGTTTGGACAAGTTTCTGGAAGATAGGTCCATTAGCAGCTATTAGCCAGACAGGATCAGGGAACATGATGGGAGCTGGGGGAAAACAACAGGGAATGGATCCCCCATTGTGACCTGTTGGGTGCTTCTCCCAAGCCACCGTGATTGGCCACTGTCGGAGACAGGATGCTGGTCTAGATGGACCCTTGGTCTGACCCAGTCTGGCACTTCTTATGTTATGTTTATGTTGTTGTTGTTAAGTATTTATATAGCGCCAACAATGTACCGGGCGCTTTACAACGGTTGAAATGTCTGAGCATAAGTAGTGCCGTACTGGGTCAGACCAATGGTCCATCCAACCCATTATCCTGTCTCTGACAGTGACTAGTCTCTGTCTTCTGGGGGAAGTACCCCACAGGTCACAATGGTGCGATCTAGTCTCTATTGTTCCAGCCCCCAAACAGTAAGAGGTTACGTCCCCAAACCTACTTGGCTAATAGCCATTAACGAACCTATCCTCCAAGAATTTGTCCAATCCTTCTTCAAAGCTAGCTCCACTACCGGCCATGACCGCTTTCTCTGGGAGTAAATTCCACAAGTGAATTGTGTGCTGAGTGAAAAAATACTTGATTTGTTTTAAATCTGCTGCCAGTTAATTTGATTGATTGTCCCCGTGTTCTAGTGCTGTTAGAGAGGGTAAATAACCGTTCCCTAATAACATGTTCCACCCCACTCATGATTTTATAAGCTTCTATCCTATCTCCTCTGTCATCTCTTCTCCGAGCTGAAGAGCCCCAACCTACCAAGCCTCGCCTCATATGGGAGCCGTTCTATACCCTTGATTATTTTTGTTGTCCTTCTCTGCACCTTTTCTAGTTCTACTATGTCCTTTTTGAGATTGGGCAACCAGAACTGCACACAATATTCCAAGTGTGGTCAGCGACGGCTGGTGGGTTTTGAGGTTGGTGGGACAGTAAGACCGGCTGGGCCGGTGAAACCTTATGGCTGGCAGAGGTCTAGGGTGGGGCTTGTCCATTGTAGGTGGAGTCTCCAAATATCCAGCAACTAGGAGTTATCAGCGTTAATATCTGATGGACAGAACGTTAGTTAACACTGGGAACTCCTTGCTGCTGAGTAAAACCCTGCCACTTGGAAACAGAGAAAACCCTTCTGCTAGCATCTCATCCATTCAGTGGATGAGACTCCAGTAAGATGACTCTCTCTCTCTCTCTCTCTCTCTCTCTCTCCAACAGTGGTAGTGCCATAGCAGGATAAAAAAAACTGATCACATATTTAACACATACAAAACCTCAGGGCCACAACAAAATAGCTGCAGCATGCAGTTCTGAGTAAAGTAGAATGGCAGATTACACATTGCTATTGCACTGTACAGGAATCCACCACCCCTCCCACCCCCCAAAGAAGAAAGCTATTATAATAGTGAGTCACCTGGAATGGATCCAAAGAGGCCCATCCAAAACAGCATCCTATCTACACTGTATCCCCACCAGCCAATGCCTGTCCAAACAAACAGGCCCTTTTCTAAGTCTGAGGAATTGGGGCTTCTTTGGTTATATTCACCTCCTGCATCTGCCAGGTTTAAAAGCAGACAGACAACCTTAAACCTCACTTACAAGCAGTTTTAGCAAAGATCCACAGAACACAGACAAAGCTTTCCCCCAATCTGTGCAGGTTAAAATGTCAGTTTCAGCAAAGCTGCAGACTCAAACCATTCCCACAAGTCTGCCTAGGTTCAAACCCCCCAAAGGCATCCAGAGACTACCAAAGACAGCAGCAAAACAAACACTCCACATCATCAAGTGAACAAAACCCACACCACATTCCAACTGATCTTGAATCGACCAACTTTATTCCCAGGGCCTTATGCAGAGATATATAAAAAACACACGTAAACAAGAAACCAACCTACAATGAGGCACCTTAATTTAGGCAGGTTATATTCACAGGTTAAAATGTCAGTTTCAGCAAAGCTGCAGACTCCCCCACTGTGTCCCCAAGTGCCCCCCCCCCACTGTCTCCACTTCCCCACTGTGTCCCCAAGTGACATCCAGTCCCTGGTGTCCCCACTGTGACCCCCACTCCCCCACCATGTCCCCATGTGACCCCCACCGTGTCCTCAAGTGGCCCCCACTCCCCTAGTATGCCCCCACTCCTCAACTCCTCAGTGTGCCCCCATTCCCCCACTGTCCTCAAATGCCCCCACTCCCCAGTTAACCTCCCGGTCCCCCAATGTCCCCAAGATGTCCCCCTGGCAAAAAAAACCTACCTGATCGCAGACTGCAGAAAGGTCCGGAGTCGTAATGGCTGCCAGTGCCGCTGGGGCCCAGTCAGCGAGGTCTGAATGAGACCATGCCCACCCACAAATTTCCCACCTTGTGAAGCTGCAGCCTGAGAGAGGAGACTTCAAAGGCGCCCCTCCAGGCAATTAAAATGGCTGGGCAATGGGTTCCATTAGAACCCATTTCCTAGGCTGGCCAAGCCCTCCAAAAATTGCTTCTGCAGAGTTCAGTCGGCAATGCCGACCCATGAGAAGCCACGACTGTGCCTGCGCACTACTCCAGCGGTGAGCAGCCAAAGCTATTCTTTAGTTTCTCCCCGGCTGGTGCGCATGTGCAAAAGAGAGAGTTGGGGACTCAGTTACCGGTGCTGTCAGCTGCTGCTCTGTCCATCCTGCAGCATGTGCGCAGGTCAGCGCAAGCCGTGCGGCGCACGGGACCTTTAAAAAATGATCCACCCAGAGTCGAGGATCATTTTTTAAAGGTCCTGTGTGACACGCGGTTCGAGCTGACCCGCGCGCGTGCTGCAGGATGAACAGCAGCTGACAGTCGTACAAGCCACGCTGCTGCCTGCAGGGCAGACTTCTGGTGCTGGGCCAGCGTTTGGGAGCTTGTGGGGCATCACCCACAGTGCCAAAACAAGGGGCCGCCCCTGGGTGTGGTTGTACCATAGATTTATATGGAGGCATTATGATATTTTCAGTTTTATTCCCTATCCCTTTCCAGACAATTCCTAACATCCTGTTTGCTTTTTTGACGGCCGCTGCACACTGAGCGGAGGATTTCAGTGTATTGTCCACAATGACTCCAAGTTCCCTTTCCTGAGTGATAACTCCTAATTTCGAACCCAGCATTGTGTACATAAAGTATGGATTATTTTTCACTATGTGCATCACTTTGCACTTGTCCACATTAAATTTCACCTGTCATTTAGATGCCCAGGCACCCAGTCTCACAAGATCCTCCTGCAATTCTTCACAGTCCACTTGGGTTTTAACTACCTTGAATAACGTCTCATCTGAAAATTTGATCACCTCACTCTTTACTCCCTTCTCCAGAAAATAGACAGGGTCCCTGCCTCAGGGGAGCTCACAATTTAAGAAAGACAAGGGGGTGGGAGAGATGTGGGCTGGGGGCAACAGAAGGAGAGACAAGGATGCATTCATGAAGGCATGAGGTTGCAGGTACACGTGCTTGGCTTAGTTGCATAGTTTCATCGGGGAAGGAAGGTCTTCCGTACTCCCACCCTTCTTCCCTTATCTCTGTTCAAAACTCTGCTGCCAGGATCATCCACCTAGCCCGTCACTTTGACTATGTGCAGCCTCTCCTCTCCTCTCTCCACTGACTCCCTCTTCCCGAGCGTATTTTGCACAAGCTCCTCGTCTTCACCTACAAAGCCCTTCACAACCTCGCTCCCCCTACCTCTCTGCCCTGATCTCCCTCCGAACCCCTACTCGAGCACTCCGCTCCTCCTCCATCCCCTCCCTCCCGCGCCTCCCCTGCTCCCCCAACCGCCTTCGTACCGTCTCCCTCGCTGCCCCCGCACGCCTGGAACTCCCTCCCTGCCCTTGTCCGCCTTGCCCCCACCCTCCATGCCTTCAAGTCCCTCCTCAAAACCCACCTGTTCCGCTCCACCCTTCCAAACTCCTGCTAAGCATCGCCACCCAGGATTATCCCCCACCTGTTATCTGCAAACTCCCAATGTACTGTAACCAAGCCAAGAACGTGTACGTGAGCTCTCCCATCCTCATGAATGTCGTATCCCTTGTGTCTCCCTCTGTTTTCCCCTTCCCTGTCTCCCCTCCCCCTGTCTTTAGATTGTAAGCTCTTGAGCAGGGACCATGTCTATCTTATTTTTTGTAAGCGCCAGGTACATCGCTGGCGCTATATAAATGCTTATAATAATAATAATAATTAATTAATAAGGAAGTGCCCCCTCCATTTTACTGAAATGGAGGCAAGTGCAGTGATTTGTGCTGAACATCTGGGTGTGTTTGTAGGTGGACAATGCGCAGATGTTCCTTTGGCTGTCGCAGCTCCGGCACCGGTGGGCAGATGAGGAGAAACACTGCTATGCCAATATTTGTGATGCCCAGTTCCTCTACTGCTACGAATATCTTGGCAACACCCCTCGGCTGGTGATCACGCCCTTAACGGACAGGTGGGTGCCTGGGAGCTTGCAGCTTCTGTGCTTTCCCAGGTGTGAGTCAGCCACTGCTGTACGCTGTGCGAAGGGAGTCTGGACAGTTATGAAACTCATCATTTATCTCCATAGCCTGGCTGCCCTCGACTCAGATACACTCCAGGGTATCTGTGGGAGGCTCTGCCCAGTGTTCTCCCCAGAGCAGTATAGGAGCTACTGCCTGATGCACTGAACCCAAGACTTTCTGCTGCAGCACAGGGTGCTGAACAGGAGGTTGCTGGGCATCCTCCGCAGTTAACCTAGCCTGCTTCTCAAGCCCCCTTGTGGTGACCATATCTATGGGGTGCCTCCTAGTCTCTGTGAGAAGCAAGCCCTTGGCATGAGGGTGATGAGACTGCGGTAAATGGCCTATAACAGACGGATAGTTCCTGGTAAGATCTTGCCGACTCTGATCCAGCTACTCACTTTTTCTTCTCCCTGTGCTGATTTCCTTTGCGGTCTCCAAAGTGCAGAGTCCACATCACACTGTCTCTTATCGTTGCTGAACTCCCAGCTGAGCTTCTAGCCTTGCCACCTTTCCCCTTCCCAAGCTCTGTTCCTGGTTTTCTTGGCCGGCTGACTGGCCGGCACTCTTTAACAAGTCCCCCTGCTAGGCTTCATCTCCTCTGGTCCCTTGCAGCGCTGCCCAGGTCTCTGGCTCTGCAACCCAACCCTGATAGTTCAGGGCTAACCCTCGCAGACTCCTGCCCCTTCCTTGCCTTGTGAGCCTCCTGACTTGGCCTTGCACACCCTGTCACGTTGTGCCTCGGTTTCCCCAAAAGGAATTTGCGCTTAGTGGTCCAGACCTGACATGATCTGGTCTGGCTATAGGGCGCTCTTTTCCAATATATGGAAACTCTGTTTACACACTTTGCTAATAAGCCAGTCAGCTCAGCAAAGTATAGTAAAGACCGATTCATTTATATAAATGAGGCTATGAGACTTTAAGAATATTATAAAATATGAAGCAATAGTTTACTTAAGTTTAATTTAAGACATAGTACAAAAGAAACAGTGTCATTTAAAAGTACATGACTTAGAAAGACATTTCTGTTCAAGGAACAGCTCTGTTACAAGTTCAAAGATCTTAACATCTATAAAATATAACATATGCTCTAAGTATTATTGCTATGGTTGACTCAATGCATCATATAGGTTATAACATATTACCCAGTCCTTTCCCCTTCTGCCAGATGAAAGAAGTGAGAGAAGCTTCAGGAAAGGAAGCTTTCTGAAAAATCCATCTTTCCTCTCTCTTCTTATAGAATGAAAGATGCTTGGAGGTCAACTAAAAATGACGTCAGGTCAAAGCTGCTGACAGGGAGGGGTTTTTCTCAAAATGCATAGTAAGAAGCCTGTTAATACATACTAAACAGGTTGCAATCGTCTAAGATAGGATTAGCAATGAGTAAACTCCAAACAAACAAGACCTTTTCCTGCCCTGCCTGAGAGTCACGTATCTTAGATACCTTAGGGACCGCCTCGCCCTTCGCGCCCCGGGACGGCTCCTGCGGTCTGCCGGGGGTGCCCTCCTGGAGGTCCCCCATGTAAAGCGGGGGGCCACGATGGAGCGTGCATTCTCGGTGATAGGACCGCGGCTGTGGAACTCCCTTCCGGAGGAAGCTCGCCTGGCCCCAAGCCTTTTAACATTTCGGCGGAACTGTAAGACCTGGCTGTTTGCCCAGGCCTTTGGGAGGGAGGGAGGGAGGGGGAGGGTGATTTTAATCCCCTGCCCATTTATTTATTTATTATTGTTTCCTAACCCTGTTTTTTGATGTTTTTATATTTATATTTTAACTGTTTTAATTGTTTTATTGTTGTTGTACGCCGCCCCGAGCTGCATTGCAGGGGGGGGCGGGATATAAATTTGATAAATAAAATAAAAATAAAAATCTTGAGACTAGTCAACAAAAACTGTTAATTTCATTAAGAGACAGACTTGATTATATAGTCTATTCCAGTATACAGGCTGATTTTCCAGTATCTGGTCAAGAGTTCAGTAGAAAGGTCACTATAGGACAGCTCTTTTAAGAAGTCATACAGAGAGGCTAATTCTGATTTCCAATATATTGAAACACAGATGGTCAAACCTATATGCCTATATAGAAGATACATGACAACCCGAGCTGTTGGACAGTTGCCTGCTGCTGCACTTGCAGTTGAGGCCAGTCAGCAGCCACCCCCAGTTGTGTCTTAGAGACACAGCCACAGGGCTGCTACTCAGGAGGCCTGCTGCACCCTTGTCGGGGATTACCCCTGCCTCCCAGCAGGCCTCCAGTCAGTGGGGCTAGTCCTGCAGTGATTTAGGGTCATCTTGCAGCCCCCCCCAAGCACCCCTGAGAGAAAACAGCAAAGACAAGGGCTGGACTATTTGTCTGGTTCTCCTGCTACTCATCCAGTTCAGAACTCACGGAGATGCACTAATTCAGTACCACTGCACTGTCCTGTCCAAACAGCCCATCGTCAAACCAGGAGTCCCCATGCAGCCCTAGCTGCATTCTTGAGATCAGTGTCCTCCTTAGACTTGGAGCTGAGATCCACTTTCCCGTTTCCCTTTTGTATTTGCCTTTGGAAGATGCTACATCACGCTCACACAGTCTCTGCACCTGACCATGAGCGGAGCCCCTGCTGGGCCTGCGGGGACCGGGAAGACGGAGACCACAAAGGACCTAGGACGAGCCCTTGGGGTCATGGTTTACGTCTTCAATTGCTCTGAGCAGATGGACTACAAGGTAATTGGGGTGGGGGTCAGGCAAGACTTGGAGGCTGAAGGCACGTGTGGAAGGCAGCCTGTACAAAACAAATTCCCCGGTCTCCTTCCCAATTTTCCTTCTGAGATTTATTCTTTATTGTTCAATGCGTTTACTTCCTGCCCCATTTGCCTTCTTTCAATCCTTGATCCTGGTAACACCCTGCCCATGTCCTGGAGCTGCTGAATCCAGTTTGCTTCTCTCCACTGATTTTCCCCTCTCCTGGAGGGAAGAGAGAGCGAGGGCAGATATCAATCTTCAGGGGCTGCGGTGCCTCCTTTAGCCTGGGTCACCACATCGAGCTGAACTGTCTGAATGTACCTGGGGCAGCAGGATGACTCCCCTATTCCCCAGTCATTCCATCTTGGGGCTCCCCCAGAAAGCAGGGCCATCAGTAATTCAACACACGTGACCTTGAAAATGATCCTTCTGAAAATGGGCAATTAAACCTTGTATAACAAAGTATGTTGAACCCTAAGTAGTATCATTCAGTTCTGCCTGCGGTGCCCCCAATGCGCGGTCAATTGCTTATAAGTCCATAGCTGGGGAATGGATTACACACTTTTTGCCAAAACTAATTCTGTCGGTAATTTCACTCTCCTCCTTGTGTGTTGCAGTCTTGTGGGAACATTTACAAAGGCCTTTCCCAGACTGGTGCCTGGGGCTGTTTTGATGAGTTTAATCGAATCTCCGTGGAGGTTCTTTCAGTGGTGGCAGTACAGGTAAGTGGAAAGGATTGCTAACAATAAAAAGGGGAGCAAAATCACAAAGAGGCTCTACTCTTCACTGGCTTTATGTGTCATGGGGTGACTGACTATACTTCAGAAGTGATTTAATAAATTGTGGTCACATAAGAACTGCCTTACTGGGTTAGACCAATGGTCCTTCTGGCCCAGTATCCTGTCTCCAGCAGGGGTCAGCACTGGTGGCTGCAGGGGATGTTACAGCCAGGTCACGCATGGAGTATCCCATTCCCTGCTATTTGTTGGCTGCTCCTGCTGGCCAGAAGTCTCACCCCCTGACCAACCTTTTGGAACCCATCTCCTATGAACGAATCCATTAAAAAAAACCTTTATATATGCCTGTCTGTCAGAACATCCCAAGGCAATAGGCTCCACAGGTTAATTATGTGTGTGTCAGGAATAGGGAAGGTGTAGGCTGCAAGGGAGTGAGGGCCCTGGGGATGGCTCGCACTTGTCTCTACAAATTTCCCTCAGGATCTTAATTGGCTTCTGGAGTTTGCACCCGCAGCCTAGATCATCACAGGGAGGTGAAGTGCAAGGCCCAACCCATGTAGGGTGTACACAACACACACAAGACAGACCACCTATCATACAGGGGCCCAGGACCAATGGTTCGGTGTGGCTACAGCGGGGGCGAGAGACGGGGTGGGTCTCCCAGGGAAGGTTCAGGGGGGACAGGTGGGCCCCTTTCTCTGTCTGTCACAAAAAGGTCACTGCGAAACCAGGGTAAGTGCTCTAGGGTATATAACACGTACTTACAAGTCACGGTCTGCAGGCTCTCTCTCTCTCTCACTCTCCTTCACTCTCTCACTCTTGAATCCAAGGGTTGTCCAGAAGTCCACACGATGCACACAAAGGGGGGGTGGCCAGTCTCATAGGGACGAGGCACTGATCAGCGGCAAGCAGGAAGCTGCAGCACCCTGCCTTTTATCCTCCCCAGCCTGCACGGAACGCTGACGCAAGTGCTCTGAGTGCTGCGGCTGGGAAGCACCCGGGCAGGGCTGCGTGTCCTCAGCTGTGCTGTGTAGCTCCATCGCTGCTGGTTGTGCAAGCGGTGGAGGATGTCCCTCTTCGGGGAGTCCTTCCATGACTGTTTGTCTTTCCCCCATCCCTCCTGCTGGCTCCGGAGGTCTGATCACAGTAGGTCCTGGTGGGGATTTAGCCCCAAGTTTGTTGCTCCTTTTCCAAGCCCCCCAGGTATAGGGGCGGCGATGCGCCCCCATATGGCCCCGTCCCCAGATCCTAAGGCCCTGCTGCAAGGGCCTGACAGTGTGCAGAAGAAGTACTTCCTCTTGTTTGTTTTAAACCTGCTGGCCATTAATTTCATCAGACACCCCCTCGTTCTAGTGATGAGGAAAGGTAACTAACAGCTCCCGCCCTAGTTGCTTGTCACACCACTCATGGTTTTATAAATCTCTTGGTTGTCTCTTGAGCCCCTCCTCATACAGAAGCCGTTCTACACCTGTGCTCATCTTTCTGTCCCTTCTCTGCACCTCACCAGTTTTACTGCATCCTTTTGGAGAGCTGCACCCCCATGTACCAGGGATTCACATAGTGGTATTGTGATTTTTTTCTGCTTTATTTTCTATCCCTTTCCCAGTAATTCTCAGCATTCTCTTTGCTCTTTGGCTGCTGCTTCATGTTGAGCTGATGTTTTCAGAGAATTATCCCCAATGGGTCAAAGATCTTAATTTAGAACCCCAAATTGCATATGTATAGTTATAATTATTTGTTCCTGTGTGCATTACTTTGCACTTATCAACCGTTCATTTTGTCACAGCACTCAAATGCAGAAATAACACATTTGGAACAAAATTAATTCCCTCTCTGTTTTTTTTACATTCCAGTGTTTGATAGTTGGGAGGGAATTCCTTATGGCAACTGTTCACAACTGTGTATGCAGGGTAACTCCTATGAGTGTTTTTATTGTTAATGCCATGAACTGTATTTAGTGGTGAGAATTTACTTCCATAGTCTAGATGGGTTTCTTCCCTTTCATCTAGAGCAGAGGTGAGATGTTTGGGTTTGTTTCTTTGTTTTTTTCCTGCGTGGGGAGGATTATTAGGGTTATAGAGCCTGAGCCAAAGAATTGCATTTAACCCAATAGGTTTTGAATCAGTCCCTCTATGAATGTTGTATATTAGTCTGTAATGCAGACTAAGAGAGAGCCAGTGTGGTGGTGTGGTTCCGAGTGCAGTACTTGGTCCAAGTGGTAAGGGAGACCCCGGTTCAAGTCTCAGCTTTGTCACTTTAAGACGCAGGGGAAGGAACAAGGGAGGACAGTACAATTAAGGGAACCAGCAGTGGATCCTAAAAGCACCTAGAAAATAAATGTGTTTTCAGGTGCTTTTTGAAGGTGAGGAGGGAGTGAGTTCCACATCAGGAGCTCGGCCGCCACAGTGGAGGCCTGATCACCTGCTGACTTAGGTGCGATGGCGGGACTCCCAAACAGCGGGGGGTTTCCCATCGGGCTGAGACTCCAGAAGTAGGTCTCTGTGCTGGTGGTGCAGGTGTGTCAGGCATTGCTGAGAGTGTGGCTTAGATCGCAAGGCGTAGTCAAGAGTGTGTGTGCGGGGGGCACTAGACAGAAGGTTGGCGGCCGCAGGGGTATGAACATACTTCCATTTTTAGACTGCGCAGGTGGGATTCCTGTATTGAGACCAAATACTGCTAATTGCAGCCGCTTTGTGCAAGGAGACTAGGGGGGGAAATGCCTACGTCACACCTGGTTATGGACCGTTGTATGTAACGCACATGAGGATGGGTTTTATTGTCTGGGAAGTTGTGTATAATGGTATCAGAATAAAAAGGAAGAGAGGACTCAGACTTTCTTTCTGCATTAATTAGACTAATCAAATGGAATGTGCAGTCCTGCTGTTGCTCTTCCATGGGGTTTGCTAGGTGCTAAGTGTATCCATGGAATAAGGGCAGCGTGTTTTCTTAGGCATGCCATTAGTTGGCTACATTTCCAACCTGCACAGAAATGTTCAGAATGTGGGGATCTCATTACCCCATTTATGCAAAGCAGCCGGGCATTGGAAGATTCAGACACGTTCGGAACAGGATGAATCGGAAGAAGAAAGATGCAGCTAATCGAAGGAGTCTAAAAAGACAAAGTGAAGTGTATGAAGGGAGTCGAGGGGATGAAGGCTGGTGTTTGGGGGGGCGTCATCTCTCGAAATATTGACAGTTTTATTCTACTTGGCCATCAGATTAGACAACAAGCTTGCACAGATGTAATACACCCTCATCCCCCACAGACAGGTGTTTTTCTATTATAACCCACATGCAGATGGGAGTGCATCTCGTGTAGGTGTGAGTGTGAGTAAGGGGAGTGTGGGCGCTGCATCTCGTGTAGGTGTGAGTGTGAGTAAGGGGAGTGTGGGCGGTGCATCTCGTGTAGGTGTGAGTGTGAGTAAGGGGAGTGTGGGCGGTGCATCCCGTGTAGGTGTGAGTGTGTGTGGGTGTAGGGAGTGTGGGCACTGCATCTCGTGTAGGTGTAGGTGTGAGTGTAAGTGTAAGGGGAGTGTGGGCAGTGCATCTCATGTAGGTGTGAGTGTAAGGGGAGTGTGGGCGGTGCATC
>QEPC01011341.1:366044-407476 GCA_003113815.1 Sphenodon punctatus
CCCCCTCCCCTCTCTCCCTCCCCCCCACACCTCCCCCCCGCCTGACCCCCCCCAATGCCTGCGCCTACCTCCCACCCCCCCCCACATAATAATGTCTACATGAATGTCCAGATATCATATCACACAAAAACAGAAAATTAACCAAAACAAAAAACGTAACAGTTTAAAAAAAACTTAAATGCACAAAAGTTTTCTTCAAATAAAAAAAAAAAATCCGGAGAATTAAAATTCAAAAAACCTTCAATTTCATACATTGCAACAAAACATAAAGTCTGTACATGTATAGAAATTTAATACAATTAATACAGTAAAGTGTTAACAATGTGAGTGTAAAATTTGTTCTACACAATGCAGTTGTGTACAAACAGACTTAATGCACTGTGGAAAAATTGTATGTTGTCGAATTATAAGAAATTCAGGTTTAATAATGGAAAGATGTGAAAGTTTAGTTACTGATGAAAATGAATATAAGTATGTATGGTAAGGAATTAAGTACATATATTACATGTATGTTGATGAGGGTAAAATATTAAATATTGGTTGAATTCTGAAATAATGTCAATGTTTTTTGGCATTTATGTTTTGTTGCAATGTATGGAGTTGAAGGTTTTTTGAATTTTAATTGTCTGGATTTTTTTGTGGGGGGTGGTGGAATTTGAAGAAAACTTTTGTGCATTTAAGATTTTTTTAAACTGTTAAGTTTTTTGTTTTGGTTAATTTTTTTAAGAACATAGTCAATGCCAGACAGCGTCAGACCAGTGGCCCATCCAGCTCCGCATCCTGTCTCTGATAGTGGCTGATCTCGATCGCTTGGGAGAAGCACCCAACAAGTCCTGATGGAGCGATCCATTCCTTTCTGTTCACTCCTAGTTCCTGACAGTCAAAGGCTACTTGGCTAGTAGCGATGTATGGACCAGCTCTCCAAGAACATATCAAGTCCTTGTTTAAACCCAGCTATGCTACTGTCCTTGACCACGTCCTTTGGCTACTGGTTCCACAGTTGCCTTGAGAATTAATTTTCTGCCTTGATGTTGCCATTGCAGAGACAGGTCATGGGATCCCTTGCCCGGCTACCTGGTTTGGGGATTTCCTGAGCAGTGGATGTCCCTCCAAACCTGCTTTCCAGTGACCCCTGCTCCAGGCTGCTCTCGGCTGCTGTGTTCACTGACCCCACAGTTCCCTGGAGTAGTTAGAAGTAGCTGCAGGGATTGTGTCTGCATGTCCCCGTGTAACCCTTACGGACAGACAGGTGGGCTATCATCCTGCTCTCCGCCCAATCCCCAGAGCTGCCGCCTTAGCTCAAGCTGTAGAGACTTGTGTCTTGTGTTCTGGAGGTTCTTGGTCCAGTCCACAGAAGAACTGTCTCATTCAGGTATGTTCCACTCCCAGGGGGCCGTGACTGCCACAAGAACAACTATATGTACATTAGAGAAGACAGTTTCAATTTGGGTTTCTTCAGCAGCTGAGAATTTTACTGGTCTGTCAGAGACAAAAGACCCCGTGACAAAAAGGAGTTGTCTTTATAATGCTCAAATGCTATTGTGTTTCTTTCTACACAATCATGCAGAACTGTGTAACGCCCGGACACCCTTTTTCTAACCCAGTAATTTACAGTCAGAGTAAAGAAAGAACCGTGTGATGATTCTTGTGGTGATGTTGCTGTGTGTCTCTCTTGCCTTGTGCCCCCAGGGATCCTGTACATCAACCCAGCTGACCTGGGCTGGAATCCCCCTGTCAGCAGCTGGATTGACAAAAGAGAAGTCCAGTCAGAACGAGCAAATCTGACCATTTTGTTTGACAAGTATCTGCCAGTTTGCCTAGACACCCTTAGAACAAGGTATGATCAGGAAGGATTTGCAGTTCTAGGAACAGAGGCTGCTGCTGGGTGGGCTCCTGGTGGGACCGCATTCCCTTCTGAGCCTGCTCCGTCAGGCTTTAAAATTTCCTGTGGGGCAGGGCAAGACCTTTTACCGAGGGGGAATGGAGAAATAGGAGGTTGCGCTGCAGTGAATCCCTGTGCTCCTGGGTCAGCAGCACAGCACCCTTCTTTGGGCTCTCGTAACAGTGACCCCATCCCGTTGTCTGCTCTGTTTGAGTACAAGCCCTGCCTAATGCCAACTAGGAGAAGGCTGGGCTTGAGAAATGCTTATTCCCCCATAAAATAATGAGAGTCACGGGAAAGGCTGGCAGGCAAGCTAAAAAATGACTTGTCTAAGAAGTACCGGCTAGTGAGCCTGGGGGTTTCCTGTTCTGTCACCAAAGAAGTGCTTGACCTATCCTCTCTCACCAGCCAGCCCCACTAGCATCGCATGGAAGCTGCAAGACTCTTTCCTTAAACTCCATTTTTCATGCCCTCCTCCCAAGTAACTGTCTGATCCATTTCCCTGCCCGGATGACATTTGGCTAAGCACTTCCCCAGTACTAGGTGCTGCAATTGTGTGCGATCAGCAGCAATCCCAAGGACTAGTGCAAGGCAAGGCAGAAGCAGTGGTTTGCTTCTCATTCCTAGGAGGGCAGCAGAATGGCATTACATCCAGCTGCCACAATATTAGTTAGGAATCCTGTAAATGTAGCCTAAATCCATTTGAAGCGTGAGTTGAAAAGGTTTATTTTATTACTACTTGATTTGTCCGCTTCCAAACTCATCATGTTCCTGGGAAATCATTGCCCTTAGCGAGACTCCCATTTCCTTCTTTCAAGAGGATAAAAGTTTTTAAATCTCTGAAATGGACGATTACGCTTATTACTCACACGCACATGCTTCTGCCATCAGGACTTGCATTTCATTTCTCACTGTAGCTGCAGATTAGAAAGACACACTGTGAAAGTAAAATGTTAATGTTCTGAAGAGGATTTCTAGGAGGCTTCCTCTGTTGTTAAATGGCAGTCACGTTGAATCCAGTTATACTACTTACGTTTTCAATTTCCCCCTTTAGATTTAAGAAGATTATTCCCGTTCCAGAACAGAGCATGGTTCAGATGTTGTGTTCCCTCCTGGAATCTCTCTTGACCAAGGAGAACACTCCCCCTGACTGCCCCAAGGAACTCTATGAACTTTACTTTGTCTTTGCTGCCCTGTGGGCCTTTGGGGGAGCCATGTTCCAAGACCAGGTAGGAGGAATACGCTTCTGTTAAGTGGAGTGTTAATTTGTTTTAACCTCACACTTTGAATAAATATAAGGGGGCCAGGGGGTGGAGGGAGAAGCTTGAATCTAAGTGTGAAAAATTATCAGCAGCTGTTTTGTGTTCCCGGAGCTGGAAAACCAGCATCAGCGGAACTGAAATTCTGAGGTAAGGAGTGATACTGTAGGTCTGCCTTCAGTAAGGCAAAAGCAGGGTGATTTGTGACTCCAACAAAGTAAAGGTCGCTGTAGGGATGAGGAGGTGCCAGTTGATGTATAAACATTTCATTACATAGCAGCACCACCACCACCCTCCATAATGTGATGGCAATTAATGAGCAACTTGCAAAATGAATGTCTCGCCTCCTGCGTGTGTACAGTGCCCCAGGCAAACTCCCCTGCCTCTCCTAACTGTGCTGACACTAGGCAGCGGGAAAGATGGGGGTGCAGTGGAGAAGGCGGGTGGCTGCACGGTTGGACGGTGGGGGACTCTGCCCGGGGCACTGTGCGCGCAAGTGCAGAACTGGTTTGGTCCATACGCACGTCCGGGCCTTGGATCATAGCCATAATCATTACCTTATTACTCGCATACGCTGTCATGACCTTGTATGCAAGCGTCTTTTGTCTCTTTACAATTAACAACACTCCTCTAATCCTAAAACTCAAAGTAACAAACTGTCTGGGGTTCTACCAAATTATTGGGCTATTTTATACTGTGCTTTAAATCCAGTTAGTGTGCTGGGAGGTAATGGTGTGGGGAATGGGAGAGGAGGGCAGGAGGCAGGGGACAAAAGAGGTTCTGTGGCCAGTTATCAAATATTAGTGATGGAGCAGGATAAACTGCCCAGTTCAACAAATTCTGTATGTTTTAATCCGTTTTAATGAGACAAAGCAGGATTTACTTCCAGCGTTTTGTTTGTGGTTTTTCAGATCTACCTTTTGGCGTTAGGGTTAGGGTTAGGGAATATTTAGTATTCAATATTTCGGTCATTTCGACTGGGCAGTTGGGCAGTTTTTTAAAATACAAATGTGATTGGTCCCAAATGAAGCCAAGTACCGAAATGCCAAAGCCAAGAAAACAAAGACCCAAAGATGTGAATTTGGCAGGAGTATTGAAGATGAATTTTGCTGGATATTCATTTGTGGGAATGACTATGGAAATGCTGTCTTGGTTTCTGCCCTAATTAGCACTAAGCTGAATGGAGTAGCTTGTAGGTGGAGAGGTGCTCTGTTTCCGGCAGTATTGGGGGGCAATGCCCAGCTAGACATTAGTGCTCTGAGTCTCATAAATGTTCAGCCCCAGGGGGAGTAGATCAGGCCAGGTCTTCCTGTTGCTGAATCAGCTGCTGGGTTCTCAGCTTAACTGTGAATGAAGAGACTGGGATCAACTGTGGGGGTGTCTGACAGCCGGTGCCACCGCTGCTGCTGGGCAAGCTGGGCATCCAGCAGGGGAAGGGAAAGATGTGTGAATGGGTCCTTCCTCAGGGTCCGCAGAGCTGGAGTCAGTATTTCTGTGGCATGTCATGGCGGCCAAGTACTGCACGAACCATGCTGATTAAGAGTGGCAGTCTAGTCCAGTGGGTAGGGTCACTTTGTCTCAGCTCCCTGTCTGTAACATGGGCACAGGCTTTCCCCCTATGCATTGGGGGGGCTTGTGAAGATAAATCAGCAAAAGCTTAGAATTGGGCTAACGAGCTCTCCTTGCGGTGCTGATCTTCCAGGGCTTGTCTCCAAGCTCCAGCCCCTGCAGATTCCTACTGTCAACACCAGTAAGTCTCTTGTGCCAAACGGCGCCTACGGCAGCGCTGTCCTTGCTCAGCCAAACCTTTGACCTCTTCATAAGCGACTCCCACAATAACCCTGTAGATGTCTCCACGTTGTGGGACCCACGGAGCTAATGTGCTCCCTGGCACCCCCCAGCCAGGAAACAGTCGAAACGAGAGGTTCCGCTGGTCATGTTGGTGTCCATCAGAGGGACCCCATCAGGTAGCAGCATCCAAGCTCCCCTCAGCAACCATTCCCTGCAGCATGTGGCGGCGCCCTGCCTTGTGCACGATGAAGCCTGAGAAACCCTGGCTTGGCTCTAATGTCCGATGACTGGACAGGCTTTCCACCTCCATAGGAAATGGAATGCCCCCTGGTGCCGTGGCTGAGCAATGTCCCGTGACAGGGGCTGTCCCTGAACAGGTGTTCGACGTGCACCCTTCTCCTCCTCCTCCTCCGCAGCAGTTCCTGGGTTTGTTCTGTGCAGCAAAATTGTGTGTGTTTGCATCCTTGCAACATCTAGGGTTGACGTGGCCAAACGTCATGCTTGCCCTGTGTTAGCCGGTGGCAGGAACGGCAGCAACTGCTACACCGCACAGCCACCCAGTTTCTTTTCTGCTGTTTCCAGTTGTTCAGTGAATCCCTCTGCTCGTGAGCCAGGTGGGTATTGGAAGCCATCAGAATAAACTAGCAAAATTGTGGAAGGTGCCATTTGAGTCCTGTGCAGAAACAAAACCGTTCTCCAAGACGTTACTTTGGACATTGAGTTACAGGTTTCTTTCCTTGCTGTTTGGTAAATGTCAGAGTTGGGAATCTTGAGTACAGTAGTCTGAGTAAGAACAAGTAGATGTCTGGTGGAAAACGATCCAATATAATGAAATCTGTATATTGCGCTTCATAGAAAGTGCCCTTAGTTTTGACCTTTTGCTGCTGTGAAATGTCAGGGTAAACAATAAGAAAACCTTCCCACGACTGCTGACTGGTAGGTGGATAATAAGAAGCTCCCTGTGTAAAAACAATTGATAGATTTGCCATTTTGGGGTAAAGGCTTTGAAATTAGTAAAAATCCATGTGGGCCTGCCTTATGGAAGCCGCTCAGATTTAGCACTTCTCTAGCATCATGAGTGGCTTGTGAACTCCTCCAGCGAAAGGGCATTTTAGCACATTGCAGTGGGGCTGGAGCTAGCTCTGCTGTGTGCCTGCCAAGCAAGGCACCCTTGTGAGAAAGCTTTTAGCAAGGATTGAAGGCTCCTGTACAGCCAGTACGGGAGAATTCAAGCAAGGGAAAACCAGGAGGAACTGATATTCTGACCCCCTGCAGAATGCTTGCAGATAACAGCAGGGCATCATAAGGTGACTCTTTAAGTGGCTCAGCCTTTATTTGGGGCCCACTTTAATTCCAGCTCAGGTCAGCAATCATTGGAAATCGTTGCTCTCCGAGGGTGATCTAGTAGCCTCCGTGGCCTCGACTCAACTGCTGTATCGGAAAAGTGTCTGCAGCTAATAAATCCAGGGAAAACGATCCCTTAGACCAGGGGTTCTCAGCCTTTTTCTAGTCATGAGCACTGGAGTGCCGTAAGTGAGTACTTGGGAGCACGGCATCATTTGCATAAATAATTTGCATAAATAGGCATAGATTAAATCTCCCCTCGGCAATTCAAATGAATTAATTTCAACAGAAATTGAGATCAATTAATCCCAGCTCAGATTGACTTTAATGGATGAAGGACTGTTTCAAAGTGCTCCCGAGCGCTCCTGACAGCTGGCTTGGGGAGCACTTTCACACACTGCCTGAGCCCTCAGGTGCTGAGGGATAATCTCTGCCTTAGACTGAGAGATCTGTCCAGGATGGTGGTAAAGTGCGGAAACTCCAGGGTTTCTTTATTGTGTTCCATTTACCGAGAGGGGCCTCATCGTCATTAGCATCTGGGCTATTGCCAATGCTTTCCCTTCCACACACAGGAACTGAGAGACAGAGAGGTCAAATGATTAATCCAAAGTCCTGCAGGGAGTCTGTAGCAGAGTGAGTCTCTGTAAATAGGAAAGAAAACCCTAATGCATAAGTCTAAGATGGGGGATCTTTGACTCGGCAGAAGCCCATGAGAAAAGGATCTAGGGGCTCGGGGCTGATCACAAGTCAGCACGGGGGTGCGGCTGCAACACCAGCGAATACAATTTCAGGCTACGTTAACGGGAGCATTGTCTCCAATTGAGGAGAAGGAATCATCCCACCTGCTGTATTCGGTCCAGTCTGAGCACCTCATTTCAGGGACGGTGAAAAACAGAAGCGGTTCTGAGGATAAAGATGAGAAAGGACCTGGAGAGTCAGTCTTATGAGGAAAGGTTGAAGGAACTGGGTATATTTAGCCTAATGAAGAGAAGATTTAGGGGAGCAGTTTTCAAATATCTAAAGGGCTGCCACAAAAAAAGGAACTGTTCTGTATCGCCACAGAAAGCAAGACAAGAAATAATGGGCTCAAATGACAAGGTAGATACATTTTGATTAGATATCAGGAAAAACTTCCAACCAGTCAGAGCTGTTCAGCAGTGGAACAGACTGACTCAGGCGGTCGGGGGGGTGGGGAGGAACGGCTCTCCTTCAAACAGAGGCTGGACGTCTCCCTGTCGGGGATACTGTCGCTGTCGTCATCCTGTGCCGGAGCAGGGGGTGATTCTCTGTCTTATCCTGGCACATAAACCACAGCAATATCCGCCCTCCCAAAAGACATGCTGATCTGCTGCGAGGAGCAACGTGCTGCGGAGAGGCCTGAGAGGTGCACTACCGAGGAAATGCTGAGGCATGAAGTCACAGAGCAGAGACGCCCAGAGAGGGGCCTCGTCGTCCTGTTTGGACACTTCACTCCCAGATCGATGTGACGACTTGGAAGGAGCAAGCAGAGGATTAAAAGGCTGCTGAGATTTGAGCAATGACTCGAATAGGCCTAGTTGGCTAAGAAAGGCAGGAAGGCGGATCAGTCAATTGCTCTGTCCAGTCCTATGGACGTATTTAGTTATGTCTGATTGATCTGTTCATCTAGGGTGTTCCTGTCATGGGGAAGGATTTATTTAGGCATATTAACAGGAGGCATGGGATTAAACTGGGACAATGAAAGTGATACTTAATATTAGAAAACATCAATTAATAGTGAGTCCCCTCAGACAAAAGAACAGTCACTTAAAAATTGTGGAAGAGAAGACTGTTCAGGACAGGTCAAAGCATTAATGAAGGATATAACCTGCACGGTGGGGAGATGCTTAGTAAAACTTTTCAGCACTGCAGACGCTCTGGGGGGTTAACATCTTTCTCTTTTGTCTTTCAGCTTGTAGACTACCGAGCCGAATTCAGTAAGTGGTGGATAGCAGAGTTCAAGACAATCAAATTTCCTTCTCAGGGAACAGTCTTTGACTTTTACATTGACCCAGAAACAAAGAAGTTTGAGCCTTGGTCAAAACTCATCCCCAATTTTGAATTTGATACAGAAATGCCATTGCAGGTGTGTGGAAAAACCAGTCTGAAGGTGACCTGCCTGCTTGTGTGTGAGAGAGTGAATATTTTAAATGATTCAAGGTGGCGCCAAGCATTTGCTCCAGGGCCAATAGGCGGTCTGACTGTATTTGACTGTGATTGCTCGCCAAGGCTGGTTAGACAAGTAGTACTGATTCCATGGGCCGCAACATCGCTGCTACTGGGTGTGAGAGGGTGGCACTGGGCCGTATGCAGAGCTGCTGAAATCCGAGAATGATACATTTCATTTAAAAGAACGACCTCGTGCTTGCAGATTAGAGCTGGAGGATGTAACTGCAGCGTGTGTCCCTCTAGAACAGGAGTGGGGAACCTTTTTCCTCCCGGGGGCCATTTCGAGAGTTAACACAAGCTCTGAGTGCTGCATAAAAGTTGGGGTGGGGCTTCCTAAGGGGTAGACTCATAAGAACATATGAAGTGCCATCCTGGGTCAGACCAATGGTCCATCTGGCCCAGCATCCTGTCTCCGACAGTGGCCAGTCACGGTGGCTTGGGAAAGCACCCAACAGGTCACCATGGAGAATCCATTCCCTGTTGTTTTCATCCAGCGCCCGTCACATTCCCTGATCCTGTCTGGCTAATAGCTGCTAATGGATCTATCTTCCAGAAACTTGTCCAAACCTCTTTTAAACTCAGCTATAGTACTGGCCCTTACCCCAGCCTCTGGCAGGAGATTCCACAACCCAATTATAAGCTGAGTGAAAAAAAATTTTTAAATTTGGTTTAAACTTGCCACCCACGAGTTTCATGGAGTGTCCCCTAGTTCTAGCATTAAGCTGAGACGGTAAATAACTGCTCCTTGTTTATTGGTCCCACCCCACTCATGATTTTATAGACCTCTATCCTATCTCCTCTGTCGTCTCTTCTCCAAACTGAATAAAAGAAGGATCCAGATGAAGAATCTGTGCCATGGTTCTCTTCCCCTCTTCCTGTGTGCTGCCCTCCTCTCTGCTCCCTTCCCCTCAACTCAGTCTGTCAGTGCGATCTGTCCCCTCTCCCTGTGCGCCTGCCCTCCTCTCTGCCCCCTTCCCCTGAGCTCAGTCTATCAGTGCGATCTGTCCCCTCTCCCTGTGCGCCTGCCCTCCTCTCTGGCCCCTTCCCCTGAGCTCAGTCTGTCAGTGCTTGGAGGTAGGGACTGGATCCAGGGGCCAGATTCAGGAAGTGGGAAGGGGCCACATAAAAACTAGCTATGGGCTGCATTTGCCCTCTGGGCCTTAGTTTTCCCACCCTTTCCCTAAAGGCTCAGAAACTAAATGACAAATTAAAGGAACCAAAACATTTATTTATGTATTTATTTTATTAAAAAATCTTTTAAATTCTTATTCCCTTAATTTGGGGAGTGGGGGGATGTGGCTTATTGTCCTTGAATACTCCAGATGGGTAATCTTGATCTGTCTGTTTCCATATCACACATGCCTGAAGGTGCTATTGCCTCTGTGTCAGGCAGTAATTTAGATCACACGGGGCAGGCTCCAGCTGGGGAAAGATTGCATCAAGAGCTTGAAAATCAAGGTGGCTGCTTGAACAACTGTTTCAGCGTTTTAACGGCACATGCTAATCGTATGCCCACTTAGGACGTTTCCCACCCAACATAAAGTGTGTCTGATTACACCGAACAGAGGAGAAATGCAGAGGGCAGAGAGGTATAGAGGGCTTCAGTACATCAATTCATCACCAATTCATTAAAGCACTATCTAGGGAAAATGCACATTTTTACTGAGGACTCATAGCTGATGTCACTTGGCATCCAAGTAACTATTATGAAGCCATGTAGGAAATACATCTTTTAATGTGAGGTGGAGGTCTCTGAGACTTCTGTGCCACCGGCTCCTTTGATCGCACATGATCCCTGCGCCGTACTGATACAGGGGTGTGGTGGTGGCGGCTCACAGTATACACCTATTGATCTCCTCTTAGGCTTGTCTGGTGCACACCACTGAAACCATCCGGGTGCGCTACTTCATGGACAGGCTCCTGGAGAGACGCAGGCCTGTCATGCTGGTGGGAAATGCAGGCACTGGGAAATTGGTGCTTGTAGGAGACAAGCTTTCCTTGCTAGTTGCGGAGGAGTACCTGGTGAAGAACGTTCCCTTTAATTACTACACCACCTCTGCCATGCTGCAAGGTAAGGGCTGAACGGTGATTTCTCCATCTGGAGTCTGCAGTGTGATTGCTGCCATTCCAGAGCAGGGATTATTGGGAATTCATAGATTTCCAGTTCATCCAGCCTGACCTACTGTACAGTAGAACAAAGACCCGGTTGCATCACGTCCACTAACTCCGCTCATGCTTCAAGGAGGGTGAGGAGATACCAAAGTGAGTCCAAGGACAGGCTCCACAGGCATTGCAGGGGATGGAAAGTAGCCCACATGATGTAAGATTTAAGAAGCTTAATCTGTTCAGTGTCTCAAGGAGAAGGTTGAGAGGTGGCTTGGTCCTTGTGAGGATACTTGCTTGTGGGAAAGACCTCCGGTAGCAGCAGTCAATGAGAGGGAAGCAAAGTGGTTCTCTCTTTTATTGGACCTTCCTGAGGCATGGAGCGTAGCCAGTAGAAATGATATAATCTGAGCAAATGTAGAGCAGTATATAAAGAGGCAGGAAAGGACGGGATTAGATAAGACAAGGTGACTAGTTTGAGGGTATATGGATAGGGAGAAAAGTACCAGCCATAAAAAGCAGAGGTATAGAAACAGGGCTGTTAAGGATGTGAAGGCAGACATGGGTGTGTGTGAGAGATGCGGAAACAGCTACGGTGAAGTGCAATCGTGTAAGAAAGGATCTGGGTACGTAGAATCTACATATGACAGGGTCTGTGAGTAGCCTGTGAGGAGTGGTCTTGCTCGTTTCCACCAAGAACATTTGGTCCAGGAAAAGAGATAATTAGACTCACTTTGCTTCCCTCTCTGTCACTTGGGTCCACACGTCAACCACACAGTCTCTCTGAAGTGAAACAAATTCAACTTCAAAACAGGACATGGTTTCCTAAATGGGGGAATTTTAATCCCTCGAGTCCACACTAGGTGACATGGTGGTGTACTCAGCTCCTAAAAGCTTTGAGTCAGGATTGGATCTCTTTTTCTAGGAGAGAGGTTTAAATTCAACCAGGAAAAATTCCCCCTCCTGTATATCAAGAGATGAGATTAGCACTCCTCACTGTCCCTGTCTTTCCCCCTCACCACTGGGTAGACCGTAGCTTGGTGTTGCCTCTGCAGAAGCAATGCGTATTATCCTTTTTATTTCTATCTGGCTCTGGCAGCACATGCTTGTTAATCATTTATGATGGAGGAAAAACAGTTTGTTAACGTTGGAGCACAAATAATTCATAATCCCTGCTGTCCAGAATTAATGTCAATGCCTGCGCTCCTGAATTATTCTAGCTAGAAATTTGGTTACAGTTTAAGTTAAATGGCTAAAGAAAGCTCTTACCCTGGATTTAAAAGGCTTGTGTGGTTATTATATGTCAGCAAAGCATTATTTCTAGTTTTAACACCATCTTAGAATTAGTGTGTAGTAGCTGAAATGAGAGTGCCACCAAGCCAGGCTGATTCTTTAAAGAGCATTTTGAGCACACCATCGCATGTGAAAGGACTAGGGAGAACCAACTTCACTCATTGATGCAAACGACTTACTAGAAACGTGATTGTCCAAAGGCCCATGTCCAGTCTCGGGATTCAGATGTGCATCACCACACCAAAGAGTATTAGCAAGGTATTTGGCAGCGGCAGCTGCATGATCTTTACTGGATCCCTTCTCCTCCATCAGACGCATCCTCTCTCAGTAGTTTCTGAATGTGTATTAGGCCTGAAATTTGCTGCTATGCAGAAGACTTGCATGCGGCGTATGTGACCCATAAGTCATCCTGACTTTATAGCGAGTAAGTGTGTTTTACACAAAGAATTGGTGAGGTGTTAACTGGGAAAGCAGTGATGCTTCTGCACAAATCTCTCTTCTCCCAGTAGTACCACCTGACCCACCAACCAGCTGCTCTGCATGCTGGGATGACCCTCCAGGGTGCATTGTTCCAAGAAGGGTTGTAGATGGTCTCTGCTGGATCCTTCCCCTCCAGGACTCACTGGTCATTGGTGTAAGAGACAACGTTCAGTTCTACTTGCATAGCAGTTGCTAGGAGACCGTTTGTAAAGTAGTCCTGTTTAAAGATGCTCCAGTTTAAGTAGTAGCTGCTTGCTACTGGCCAAGCAAATTCTTGCCAAGTGGCAAAGGAGGCTTCACACAAATGTCCGATAATGAGAAATGTCTGTTTGCTGTTTTAGCGGTGATTTGTGTAAATGTCCCTCACAAATCCCTTGCAGTAACTGTGTCCAGACAATGCTCAAGCTTCTCCTGCACCATCTGCTTGTGTTCAACCAGGTGTCAGTACACCCTGCATGGAGTGCTGGATCCCACACGGCTGCTTCTACCATTCTTCATGCTAATAGACCACCATGAAGGAGTTTAGCAATGCTCGCACAAGGATGGCCTTAAGGGATCAGTGTCACGCCAAGTGGATGAGTCCAGAAGCATTTGTTTCCATGTTCTTCCAGGAAAGGTTGGGTGGAACAAACTTCTACTGGAGTCAGGTGCAACGTGTAAATTACATGAACACATTAATGCCTTTCTCCTGCCAGTTTCCCCTGTTTTGTCAGAACGTGGTTCTTGTGTAAGTATTCAAAACAAACCCAACCCTGTGTGTCAAGCTTGCAGGGCAAGGAACTGTCCCCCATTTATTGCCATCTCAACAATGAAAGCACCTGCCACTATTGAGATGGAGATAGAGAGATAGATTTGTGCTGAGTTTGCGGTTGTTCTGCTGGAATAGGAATGCGCTAGCTGCTGTCTGAGTGAGCCCATCATGGGGGATCAGATGTGGCTACCTGGTAGGCTTGATTTATGCTGCTGTGCCTTGTGTCCTACCACTTGTTCTCTAGATTGTCTTTGGTCTGTTTTGTAGTTTTCTGGTTGGCTTCTCTTTCTAGCAGCCAGGCATTCAACTTTGTAAGACCTGGCTGAAAAGTCCAGTAAGGTAGGACTTGCCAGACCTGGGGTAAAACTGTGGTGCTGGCCAGTATCCTGTTTCTGACCGTGCCCAGTGTCTCAGGGGAGTGGCAAGACCTTTGCACTGGGCAAGTGTGGGAATCTGTACCCTGTGCAAGTCTTACCCTAACTCGGCTATTTAGTGATTGGCTGTAGCTCTGAGCCACGAGGTATTACCTTATAACCTAGCCTCATTCACCTCATGTGGCAGTGAGTTCTACCCCATCCCCTGTTTGCTTTGTATGGAAAACCCTGCCTTTTGGTTTCCTTGTATGCACCTTCTACTGGTGTGGGAACTTCAGTGTTTCAGAGAGAAGGGAGAGAAAATGCTTCCAGCAAAACCAGGGGGAAACACAGCTACTGTGCTTCCTTCCAAGAGGGAAGAGCACTAGCCTTTAGTCTGCTGCCTGAGACCTGGGCAGCCTAGGGGAGCCCTCATTGAACACAGAATGAGTCCCAGAATCAGGAAAGTGAGGGGCACAAACGAGCCCTTTGTATCCTCCTGGCCTCAGCACCTTGTGTGTAGTCGAGACTCTGGCCCCAAATGTACTAACAAACATTCCTTGAATTGACTCTGGTGTGTCAACACGGCTCAGCTTCTGCTGTGAGACTGCTGGATGAATATGAGATCATCTGGGTTGGAACTGCTCTGCTCTTCTGGGGCTAGCCCAGCTGACCGGTCGGGAGGAGCTCCGTCCGGCCGTCCGTCCCTTCGCCGAGTGCTATAAAATCCTGGCACAAAAGAGTGACATTGGAATGGCTGAAGCTCTAGCACCGCCTCCCCTTCGAGACAGAGGCAGAGTCTGCACCAAAGCTTTTGGGGGCACCGAATACTCATGTGTCTGTCTCCGGGTTGTGTGACAAGATGCATTAAACAGTGAGAAGTTCACTGTTAAAAATATAAATGGCCTGTGTAGAGACTCTTCCTATAATAAATTCACCCATCCTTGCAAGAATTTCACTCAAACTGATGTCTCAGCCCAGAAGCCACTGAGAAATAGGAAGAATGCTTAATAATCCTAATAAACTGTGAATGTTTATATCCTGTACTAATTAGAATGACAGAAGTTCTGCATTAACACGTGCCCTTTTGCTATTATTGAGAGAGATATTTTCAAATTAACATGCTGCTTTCACAAACATGTCATTTGATCCCCCAGTAATTGCATTTCAATTTGATATCTTTCTCATACGTTTTAAGCTTAAAAAAGGCTGATTGTGTGTGCTAATTAAATGCTAATTAAATTTGAATTAAATATTTATTTGAAACAAGTTAAATGAACTTGATACCAGAAATTTAAAGTAGCTGGTTGTTGAACAGGGAAGATACTCCAATAAGAGGGGCCACCCTTATTCTGATGTTAGCTTTTCTTTGTATTGTGAACTGTCAAGACAAGAAATCCATTCGGTTCTCAGCTGTAGTTTTTAATGTAAATAAATATTCTAAAAACTTAGAATAGGTGTTATAGAAAGCAAACTACAAATGTCCCTTCAACGTTTTTCCATGTGGTAATGCACAAGTTGCATGTAAATTCTTAGACAGATATTTTAAATCCCCCCCCATCCATTTATTGTTAATTTCATACAGAGTTACTACCTGTTGTGATATTTGATAGTACGTGGCTAGAAAGACCACTGAAGACTACAAACTATAGAAGTGACGCAGGTTTCTTTGGCATTTTCGGAAGTGAGGATTTACCCAGTAAATCTGAGCTTTTGCTGTGTCAGACCGGCCACCGTTGCCTGTTACACTCTGTATTTTTTGGCATTGGGCCATTTCCCACTTTCTGCCAATGTCCAAGTCTCGTCATTCCAAGTGTGAGTGCTGTGCAGCTTCAGGCAAAGTAACTCCTTTTTGTGAAAAGTAGTTTTATTTGTTGAAATTCTCCTGCCGGTTTTGCATTCTTGGTCACTGGCTTTGCAGAACATTTGACCATGGAGAGCAGAGCAGGAATACCAGTCAGGGGTGGAACAACAGTCTGTTTAAAGGGTAGACGGCTCTGGCAGCTCCGCTTCCCGCCACGGGTTGCCCCGACAACAGCCATAGAGTTGCGGGCGGCAGCCTAGAGTGGCTACCGATCCACCCACAGCTCTATGGTGTGGGGGAAAAGGCACACGCAGGCAGATGGCAGGCCGCAGCTGCCTCCATCTAATCCCGCAGTGGCTGGAGCAGACCCAGGGGTGACTGACCCGGGCCCATCTAAAACCACCCAATGTCGCTGTGGCAGGGTTCTTGCTGCGCACCCTAAATGTCCTCTTAGTCCCAGAAGTCCAGGAGCAGCTGTCCCAGTCTGTTCCAACCGCAGGCTTCGTAGAAGACTCTCAAGCTGCTCTAGGGCTTCTGTGTCGTGCCTTTGCAGCTCCCTCTCGGGTTCTCCTCTCTGGCTCTCTCAGGGTCTTGGTTCTCCTCCCTGGCTCTCAGGTGCTCTTTGAGGAAATCTCACTAACTCAGCCCTCTGGTCTTTAGGGAGGACCTCCTGTCTCCCAACCAGCCCATGCTGACACTATAAGTCCTCACTAGAGAGAGCCCCAGTCACTCCCGCATTCAAGCCTGCTACAGGAGGCTAGTCAGTTTCAGCCTTGTCTTTCCTATGGCTGCTACTCAGTCCTGTCAGTTTCACTCTGGACACTCTCTGAGCCTGTTCCCCGGCTGCCAGCCTCTCTCCATTTCTGAGGCTCCCTCCCAGGCACTTCACAGCCTTCACCTGCCTGTCTCTCTACGTCACAGGTGTTCCTTTATAGCCTGCACACCGGGCTCACGTTTACCATGCTGCCGGCACTATCTGCAGCAACGCTGCAATCTGCGGTGCTCTCCTTGCTCACTGCCTTAGCGGCAGCGCTCACAACAAGCACCGCAGCCTCATGCAGCTCCTGAGGGACCTTGGGGCAGGTGAGCAACATTCCCTGCCACCGTTGCCCTGCTGGGTTCCTCTTCCAGGCTGAATCTGTTGTCTTTTGGTCTGAATTTTGACCAAAGTTTCCATGGTTTGTTGATGAGCAGGTTGATATACGCAGCAGGGACGCCTTGCACTTGTAGCATTGATACTGCCCTGTGCCCCTACCCACGCTGCCAAAGGGGGGCTCATAATCCATGAAGGCAAGACGGAAAGGGTCAGCTTTATTTTCATTGTTTCTGCATCACTTTGGGGGCCGTGAGCATGCACCCGTAAGGGAATAGCTCTGTCTAAAAACAGTTTAAAGGGAGGGCGGTGGGCGTGTTGGTCCCAAGCAAAAGAGATGGAAACACTGTAGTTGAAAAGATCCTTTATTGGACCAGCTTCTGTTGGTGAGAACAGGGAAGCTTTTGGACTACACCGGGCCCTTCCTCATGACTCTCATAGTCTGAAAGAACTATTGTATTTAAATGGTTTGAACTGCTGTGACCCTTTCCCCTAATAGCTCCTTTCCAAGTGATCATCCTATATAACCTAGCCTGCCTTGCTCAGACTCTAGTTCTAGACTCTAGTTCTGACTTTCAAGTACCTGAGTACTTTCAAGTACCTGAGTAAGGATTCTGTGAGGCCCGAAAGCTTGCATGGTTGCTTCCACCAACAGAAGTTGGTCTAATTAAAGATATCATCTGAGCTACTTTATCTCTGTCTGAAAGCAGGCTTTTCCCTTGCCTGATTTTCAACCAATAATTTAGTCAAGTAGAGGATTGCAGCATTCATAAAAGCTTCAGTGCACAGGGTGGCAGTTTTGGGACTCTAGTTCTTAACACCAGCCATGTCACCTTCTTGATAAATCAGCACCCTGGTAGTTTTGTGGAGTCCTGGCACTAAAGTCTAATCTGCAGTTCCACTATGACTGTCTGGAACAGGAGATAGGCTCTTTATCATGGAGCTGAACACAGCAATCACTTCTGGATAATAACAGATTAGATTAGATTAGATTTATTGTTTTGCATAGTCATAGGCCAAAGCATTTGGATAATAACAGGGTAAACCATCCCATATCTTGCTCTGCGTCTCTGCTACAGCATCGTACCTACTGCGCTGAGGCCCTGGGCATGTTGAATCCTTAGGCACAACCATGATAAACATTGGCATTTATTGTACCCTAACTCAGGCAAAAGTGACACTGGCTCTTAAGAAACCATTGAGGGGCAAACAAGGTGGAGTTGTTTCTTTGCATGCGCTTGTGATAGTGTAAGCTGTGAAATTGTACATGGGTGGCTGATGTTGCTAAGGAATTGCTGGTGTGGTAACAAACAATAGCAGAACATGGCCTCAGTTAAGCTGGGCAGCTTCCCAGCTCTGAGCTGCTTGGTCTGGCCTTGGGTTTTCTGCCTCAGACTAAAGGTACTCCGCTCAGGGCTGTCCAAGTCTAAAACCTTCTTTCTTCTCTCCCATCAGCTCCAGATTTGAGGTTGCTGGCAGGAGTTTTGAGCAGCTCCGTTCTCTGGGACAGAACATGAATTCTTTCCTGTCTTGGCTCAGTGTGGATTTGTCCACCCCATTCAGTTGTTTGCTAACTAGCTTACCTCCCTGCGTATGCGCTCCATTGCTGCACCAATGTTTTTAACCCCCTACTGTGTGTTCCTCCATAGCTGTGCTTGAGAAGCCTCTGGACAAAAAGGCAGGTAGAAATTACGGCCCACCTGGCAACAAGAAGCTCATCTATTTCATTGATGATATGAATATGCCTGAGGTAGATGCTTACGGAACTGTGCAACCCCATACTCTTATCAGACAACATATGGACTATGGCCACTGGTAGGTCACTTCTCCTCGATTGGTGCAAAGTAACTGAAGACCTCTTGGCTAGTAATCTAGTGGCACACCTGGTATTTCCATCAAGGAAGTAGGGTGGAGCACCCCTTCTCACTGGCTTTTGGGCCCAAGCATCCCTGCTATTGTTCCTCTTAGTTTGAGCTGCTGGGATGATTTTTACTGTCTCATGCAAGAGCTGCCCATCTTCTGTGGCTTATTGCCACAACTCTCTGGAAATCTACTACTATGATGGCCATTTTGGGAAGGAAGATCTCATTCTTTGCTTAGTTTCACCATAGCTGCTGAGTTGAAAAACGATGCCTTGCAAAGACACATGGTAACCCTGGGGGCCAGTGTCCTGACCTCTTATTAGTTGTGTGTCTGCTTGAGAGTCTTAGTGGGTTAAATAAAAACATCTGAGGTAGCACAGGCCCCATTGCCCACCAGGTAAGTCACTCCAGCCTTGGCACGGCCACTACTACCTCGTCACCAATAGGCTGCTTTTGTTATTGTAATGCTCTTTATCCTCTCTTCTTTGGCTAAGGTACGACAGGAACAAGCTGTCTCTGAAGGAGATTATGAACGTGCAGTATGTGTCGTGCATGAATCCTACAGCGGGAAGCTTCACAATCAACCCGCGCCTGCAGGTATTGCCTGTTGATCAGGCAACTCATTTTCTTAAAGCTTGGAAGGGTTGGAGTCTTGTCTGAATGTACCATGCTGGCGTCCACCCATTATGCCTGTGGACCCTTGCTCACCATTGTTTTCTACATTGGTGGCCATGGGGACAAGGCAGTGAACAAGGGTCTCTGATTTTGCCTTAGAAGAGCTGCTAAAAGTGATGTTGGTTTTAATGTATTTTATTATTTTATCGTGTTGTTAGCCGCCCCGAGATGCCATGGGCATGAGGGGGCGGCATAAAAATGTCATGAAATAAATGAATAAAATAAGATAAAATTGGAAAGGGGCACTAGAATTAACTGACCTCACTTTTGATTCACTTCTAACAAAGGCCAACCATCTCAGAAACCTAACTGTGTTTCCTTCCTTTCTCCAGCGCCATTTCAACGTTTTTGCTCTCTCACCCCCTGGGCCGGATGCTTTGTCCACCATTTATAGCACCATCCTGTCACACCACCTGAACTGGGGGAATTTCTCTGGAGCTTTGCAGAAATCATCCCAGCAGTTAATAAATCTGGCACTTGGTCTGCACCAGAGAGTAGCTGCCACTTTCCTGCCAACAGCTATCAAATTTCATTACATTTTCAACCTGAGAGACTTCTCCAATATCTTCCAGGTGAGGACAGTAGCTTTTCTGCTTAAGTGTTTGCAGTGGAATAAAAGCAATGCTAAAGGCCTATAGTCGGGCCAGTCTTACCCAGTGGAATAAAAGCAATGCTAAAGGCCTACAGCCGGGCCAGCCTTAACCCAGTGGAATAAAGGCAATGCTAAAGGCCTATAGTCGGGCCAGTCTTACCCAGTGGAATAAAAGCAATGCTAAAGGCCTACAGCCGGGCCAACCTTAACCCAGTGGAATAAAGGCAATGCTAAAGGCCTATAGTCGGGCCAGTCTTACCCCAGTGGAATAAAGGCAATGCCAAAGGCCTGCAGTCAGGCCAGCAGCAGCTGTTTTTGTATCCACGGTCTTGTCTTTGTACTTAATTTCTGTTGCCCATCTTGCCTGTGAGCTCCTCCAAGTCTGGAGACCCAAGGCAGCCACCTTCTCCTCATTGATGCCCCCAACCACAGCCACCTTCTCATTTACCCATCCCCACAAATCATTTAGGATTCAGTTATCTCCCCATTAGACTGGGTACAAAATGCTTTATTTGATGAGAATGACATAGACTTGAGCTCCCGCCCAGCAGTCCAGAACAGGCTTCCCTGGCTCAGGAGATACTGCCCCTAGAGTTGCCCCAGAGTTGCCAGTGGGGCAAGGCTGAATATTGCCCATCCTTAGTCACGGACCAGGCTAATTTAAAACCCCTGAAGTGTCTTCTTTTACTTAGACCTTGGTTTAGATTCCTGCTAAACGTCCTGCCCCACCCTTACATCAACATCTCCTTTTTCAAGATGCCAAATTTGCTATTTAGCTTGTCCTGCCTGTCTCTGAAAGATGGTTCAGACCAGGCTGAAATAAAGCTCTCTTTACTAGTCTGTGTGCCCAGGAACATAGCGAGCTCCACCAGCACTGAATTACAGTAAGTGCATCCCATTTTAAAAGTGGAAAACGGCTAATACAAAAAGGCAATTGATGCCTTAAACTCTTCATTTTTCAGTTTAGCAATGATCAGACATGGGACTTTCCTTCATTTTTCTGTGTGGATGTGAATGAAGTAGCTTTTGGAATAATGGCTTCACCACGTCTTGGCAGACAATTGAGTGCTTGAATGTTTAATAGCTTCACATACAGAGAGCCTTTGGGGATCACGTTTACAACTGCCATTTTCTAAAGATGTGAGAAGCTCATAATAAGAGGGACGTCTGCCAAAAGGCATGCAAATTCAGGCGCTAAGGGGTCACCCTCTGGAACCTGCCTCTTATCCGTTATTCCATTACGAGCTACACAAAGATTATTAACTTCTCTTCCACTTGTGATCTGTCCAATGATTCTGTCATCATCACATCACGCTAGAGATTAATGCGGGAGCCAAACATTTAAACAGTGACTTACAAGCCCTGCCTAATTCCCTTTGTCAAGACAGGCTGACAGTTCTTATTACAAGAGGGTCTGCGCTAATTGCCTCATTACAAAACACTCAAAGAATCTTTGCTTTGATTACTGCTACTAAGAGAAAATATACTGAATATAAGCCTACCTTGTGTGTGTGTGTGTGTGAGAGAGAGAGAGTGTGACTATTGCAGGAAAGTACGCGACTCTTGTGCAAGGCCATTGCTCGACCACAGACCCCCATCACCTGTCCTTGTGAGTTACCACCAGTGACGCCTCTCTCTCGGGGATTGCGGGCCCTGAGAGCTAGCAGGAGCTTCTTCACAGAACCTCTGTCTAAGACGCCGCCATGACTCAGCAAGATACAAAGCCCCGGAGACAGGAATCATTAATGGATAAAGGAAACCTCATGCTGAGTTTTTTTTACACATCAAATCGTCCGTGATTGGGACAAAGATTTCCACTAAAAAACAAACACTTAGAAAGAAAACAAGGTTGTAAGTCATGTGTTTGTATCCAACACGTGTGCCAGCCCCGCCTCCAGAGGCTGGAAAGCAAGAGCCAGGCCCCCAAAATAGTGAGACTGACTTAACAATTGGAAGTTTTAAAGAAAAATAATATGGGTTCACTTTTATCTGCCCTTTGGGCTTCACATGCTGCAGCCCCTTTTTCAAGCTTCTCCTTACAATCCCGAGGAAGGGGAGGAAAAATTGTATGTTGTGAAATCTGAAATTCTAATGCTTTTATTGCGAGTCATTAGAAGCTTGACTCTGCCAGTGCCTGGCTAGCCTGTCACCTTGACTTCCACATTGTTCACTGTGGTGCATGTTAAAAACTTGAAATTTGTTTCTTGCTGTGGTGATGAACATGTTCCCTAGCCTCTGTGCCAGAACTGCCTGTCTCCTCACTAAACTGCCACTCAGGATTACCCTCTAATTAACCCAGATCTAATCAGTCCCAGCTGGAAGGCTGTCCATAGAATCTTAGAGTTGGAAGGGACCCCAGGTCACCTAGTTCAACCCCCTGCTCAGTGCAGGAAATCCACAGCTACAGCATCCCTGGCAAGACGGCCATCCAGCCTCTGTTTGAAAACTCCAGCAAAGACGAGCTCACGCCCCACCCCCCGGCAGTGTCTGTTCCACTGTCAAACAGCTCTTACCACTAGGACGTTCTTCCTAATGTTTAGCCGAAATCTCCTTCCTTGTAATTTGATCCCATTGGTTCTAGTCCTGCTCTCATGGGCAACAGAGAACAAGTCTGCTCCACCTTCACTCCGCCTCTCTTGGAGTTCTTTCCTTTCATATTCGGATTGGAGAGAACACTCCTTGGAATGCTGGCAATCCGCTGGAAGCTGTGGGGCAAGAATATTGATTTCCTGGTGCAAGGTCTTCTGATTGGGGCTGGTCTGAGAGTGTGTGAAGAGAGCAGTTTTGTCCTTCTCATCGTCACTCTCTGGGGGCCTGCTAGTAGTGCATTAACCATCCAGTGTGATGGACATCTCTCCAAAAAGCACATTTTCCACTTGGAGGGTCAGTTGTTTAGCTTTATGGTAGTTCTTCCCTCCTGTAAGAGTTCATTCTAGCCCCTGGTCAGTCTCTGTCTCCTGTGCTGACAAGTTTTTCCCTTACTGCAGGCAGTTCCATTGTGCCTGAGGAGCAAAGATGTCCATCCTGCCTCTCTTGCCCCCTGCAGTGACTTTTTACCTGACACTCCAATAAGCCAATATGGAAGTGTCAGGTAGCGAGCCTACCCAGTAGTAATAACCTCCCCAACCCTTCTATGGGGCAACTGGAGGAAACTTTGTGACATTTTGGGGCATTTTATATATTATGTATAAATAATTAGAATTAAGGAATAAACACTTTTTTAATTCATGTCATTAAAATCCTTAAGTATTGTTAATGGGCTTAGTTAAAACTGACATCTCGGTGAAAGAAGTCTTTTGTGCATTTTAATAGGGTGTATTGTAAACAGACCATGCTAAGTTGCTGACAGCAACAAATATTTTCTCTAGACAGCATCTGCCTCATTAAAAGAATTTTTTTTAAAAAGTCCTCACCAGCTGCTGAGATGTTCAGACTGTTTTTCCTCCTGTAAACGATGAGGAAGTTTTGAGAATGTCCCGGGCCCAGGCTGCAGGATCTGGTAATGGCGTTGCTAGATGCCTGCTTGGCTGCATGGTCATTCATGTAAGTTAGAGTAGTCCCCAGACAAGGCTAGGGTGTGGCAGTCCAGGAAGCTGGGTACTTTGCTGGCCACCCCCGCACGGTGACTTCCTCCTGCTTGAAATGGTGCTGGCAGGCGTCCCCTCCCCCGCCTACAGAGGTGTGGGCACTGGACGGTATTGTGGGACTCTTCTTGGGCACAGCAAGAGTCCTCTCTAGGAAACCCCCAAGGGCCTCTTGCTGCCCTACAGGTACAGCACTTCCTGGTGTTGAATGCACCCTGGGTGACAGGATGCCCTGAATACCCCGCAGTCAGTCTGTGTCCAGGCTGGAGGAACTCCTGGTTATGGGGATGTGCTGCCATAGCAGATGAGAGAGGTGCTATTGTAATGGCTCCTTTGAGCCTTAAAATCTACAAATCTGCCTTCCTCTCTTGGAGACAGGGATGGCAGCAGGGGTGTGTGTCTGGTTGGGTGGGGGCAGGCCCTGCATTCTTCATGCCCAGTCCACCGCTTTCTGACAGCTTACCCGAGGCTGTCTGCTGCTGACCCAGCCCAGTTAGTTAGCCTAGGTCAAGCTTCCGAGCCTTTTCACAATCATGAGCACCAGAAAATGACAGCTGAGGTCTTGATGGGATCCCATGATTCCGACCCATAGGCCCAGCTTTGTATAGGTGCACACGCCAGAAGATCGGCCGCGCTAGTCACATGAGAGCGCTGGGTGTGGTAAGAAAGCTGTGTCTGGAGGTGACGTCTCTCTCTTTCACTCCAGGGAATCCTGTTTTCGACCCCAGAGTGTTTGAAGACTCCCCAAGACCTAGTGAAACTCTACCTGCACGAATCCAACCGTGTTTACCGGGATAAAATGGTCGATGAGAGAGATTTCAGCACCTTCGATAAAATGAAGACCGAGACGGTGAAGAAATTCTATGATGTAGGTATCGCACATTGTGAGTGTCGCCAGGTTAACACAATGAGCACTTCAAGCAGGTTTCTCACTGGAAGAAGCTGCTTTAAGGTCCGAGGTGGGTTTAAGGAACCCACCTGGGCTGTCTACTCAAGCTATCTTATTAGTGCAGAGTGGGAGAGGAAGGAATGCTTCTGGGCTCTGTTGTCAGCTCTGCTGCAAATTTGTCTTGTGACCTTGCCCAGCTCACTTCATTTCAAATGATGTTGGGCAAGGAGATGGCAGAGGGTGGGTGGGAGGGAGGGAATACCCACACAGAAACTATTCCTTTTAGGTGATAAAGAAGTGTTGGAAGTTGATGTGGCACTAGAAGAGGTTTTAGAACAGATAAGTTAAATAGTAGCATATCACCACGGCCAAAATAGTATTATACCCAAGAGTTCTGAAGGAACTCAAATAAGAAATTGCAGAACCTACCACTAAAATCAGTCTCTTTGCCTGAGGATTGGAAGGTAGTGGTAGTAAAGCCAATTTTAAAAATATCGCTTCAGGGATGATCTTGGAAATGATAGACTAGTGTCACTGTAAAGAGTAGAGTTACTAGGCATATTGTTAAACATGATACACTGGGGAACAGCTGACATAAAGGGAAGTCATGCCTCACCAGTCGACTAGAATTCTTTAAGGGTGTCAACAAGCACGTGGATAAGGGTGATTCAGTTGTTCTAGTATAGTTGGATTTTCAGAAAACCTTTCATAAGGTCCCTCATAAAAGCCTTTTGAGGAAACTATGTTGTGGAATAAGGGGAAGGGTCCCTTCATGAATCAGTAAGATAGGAAACAAAAGGTATGTTCAGTTCTCACAATGGAGAGAAGTAAATGGTGGGGTGTCTCTACTGGTTTAATGTACTCATTAATGCTCTGGAAAAGTGGGTGAGAAGTAAAGTGACCACAACAAATGAGACGCTAACCCACTGGCGTCTGTATTCATTTGGTCTGTACTGCTGCCTGCCTCTCACGGGTTTAGTGTGTCCAACCTAATAAACAGACAGCCCCTGCGTTCATTTCACGTGCGTGTGGACAGCCGGCCACCTCTCACAGGTTTAGTTTGACAAACCGACGGGCAAGTGTTCTTCCCTGCCGTGCTCTGCCCACCCCTTCCTGCGGCGAACTACAGGGAGGAAAAGCCACCCCAGCGGTTTGTTTCATCTGGGCTATTCTTACCCTGGGAAGACACATAACCAATAGTGGCCAATAATTGCTCACGTGCGGCATGCAGCTAATCCTAGCTTGGCAGCCTCCCAGCTCTTTAAACTATTCAAAGCATTTTGCGTGTGGTCTGAGGAGTTCACAGATGCGGCAATGGATCTAGAGAACATCAGAGTGCTTGGTGTCACGCTCCAAGTCTTCATTTTTGCTGCTGAGCAGAACCTGAAAGCGATCCAGCAGATCCAAACTGTAGCACGGGGGGGGGGGGAAGGGGTGTCTCAGGGGAATTAGCTCTCCCCCTGCTACCAGTGTCTGCCTCGAGCCAAGGCAGAACCCCCTTCTTCCAGGCAGGGGGTACCCTCCTAGGACACAATCTGCACAGTCAAGAGGGTTTTTCCTTATAGTTCTTTATTGGGACTCACTTGTTCACTGTACCTGGGCTGCTGGCTCATCCGCCTACACCCTCCAGTCACCAGGAAGCATCACAACCACAACGACCTCCCCAAAGTTCCTTCAGCCAGGCCCAGGCTCTCGCCAAGTCTTCCCAAGGCCACGATGCTCCCTCCTGGGCACAGCTTCCTTGCTCTACCTGGGTCCCACTGGTTCTCTAGTCCCTGCAGCACCTTGGACAGCATAGACCAGCAAGGCTTGTCTCAGGGAGATGTGGCTCCTTCGCCTCTCTGGTAGAGACTGAGAGTGTCCTTTCTCTGCCTTCCTTATATCCACAGGCAGAATGGGCGTGGCCAGGCTTCCACTCTACAGCCTTAAAGGGCCAGTGCCCTGCCCACTCTGTCACAAGGGTTCTCAGCCTGTATCCCCTCAGCCTGATCCCCAGCTCTGGGGTTGGCTCTGCCACATCCCTTAGGTACACCCCGCCATCTGACGGGTACCCCTAATCCCCTTCTTAAAGGGGTAGCAGCCCCCCTTGGGCTGCTCCCTGCTACACAAACATTCATCTTTTATTGGAGAGATGAGATTGCAAGGCACAGATGGGCTCTTGTGCTGGCTGTGGCTGTGGTAGTGGGGCACACCACATTGTGGAGCCCGGTGATGCTTTGACGCCATTGACTTGCCTTCTTCCAGCAAATAAAAAAATCTAAATATTGAATCTATCTATCTATACAACTAATATCTATAGCTATATAATATATGGACGGGGGAGAGAGATGGGAAGGGAAAAGGAAAACTCAGAGGTATATCAATTATCTACTATCTCTAATCTATCTCTATTCTCTCTCTCTCTCTCTCTCTGTACCGAAAGAATAAGGATTGGGTGGTAGGGAAGGGAATAAGGGAGAGAGAGATGGGAGGATTTCTAGTGCAAGCACCAGCAGCTTCTGCAATCGCACCCTGACAAGCAAGGGAGCTAACACAGAGTGAAGCAGCCCAGATGTACACTACTGCAGTGCCCTCCCCCAGAGCCCTCCTGATTGGTTCTGGGAGGCAGAGCCATTGAGGAATCACAGGGTGCCATTCAACCCAACCACCGGACAAAGGCAGGCTCTTGAGCTGGAGCCGTGAAAGTCACAGTGTCAGTGTTCGCATTGCCCCATGCTGGCTCTGGGGTGGGAATGGGCATGGAGAGAGGTCTACCGACAGTCACAGCTTTCGGGATGGGAGCAGGAGCAGCAAGGAAATGGTGTGGTGGGTTTTTAAGGTGCCAGTGAGAGTGCGAGTGGAGAGGGGCTGGGAGCACTCGCTCGTTCTAGGTTTTTTACCTGTGTCTCTGGTGCTGGTGGACCTGGCCATGAGGAGGCTCCATGTAACCCAATAGACGGGATGTCGGTGCAAGTTAGCCCGGATTCACCTGCATGGTGGGCCCACGATGCTCCTGGACTCGACTGTGAGTTGGTGGGTGGGTGGTGACCACCTGGTGGGCTGACATCTGTCAAACACCTCCTCATAAATGAGCAGGTGGACATGCACTTGGTGCGAGCTGTCGTCTAATTTGTTTTCACACAGAATTATTTAAGGTATTGCCTAGGCTGGCAAATGCCTTACCAGGGTAAATGACCGAATGCTGCTGCACCGAATAATAATATTCCTAGAAATGAGAACCGAGGTGGGGGGCAGAGAATATCACTGAACAGATGCACTACTGAAGAGAGTTTCTTCCCTATGGTGACATTCTGTATTTCTTCTGTTCTCCCTCCCTTTCCTTGTTAGGAAATAGAGGAGACTCTAGAGCAGAGCAGGAAGATGAACATTTATTGCCACTTTGCCAAAGGTATTGGGGAGCCCAAGTATCTGCCTGTCTGCACGTGGGAGTCGTTGAACCAGCTCCTTGTAGATGCCTTGGAGAGCCACAACGAAGTCAATGCTGCCATGAATCTGGTGCTTTTTGAAGATGCCATGTGCCACGTGTAAGGGGAATGTTTGTTCTATATTCTACTCAACTAGGGTGTCCTATGGAGATGGTTTTGCACATTGCATATTGGGTAATGCTTCTGGGGTGCACTTACAATTATTAGCTGAAGTCTAGAGTCAATGGCAGGGAGAGAGACTGGAGAAACCCGACGGTGTGTCTGCTGAAAATGCCCCTTCGGAATTAATAGCCTCTTCTAGAAACCTTTGGGCTTCAAATTACTCTCTGCCTCAGTTTCCCAGCTGTAAAATGAGAGTGCCCTGTTTCATGGGGTTGTTGGAGGCCTTTTCCATCATTGCTACCTCAAAAGCCCTCCAGGACTCTTGGAATGACTGCCCCAGTGGGACGAGGAGAAGCTGAAGACCAAAGCCAGTTTTCAAATGCCATTGGCTACGCTGAAGCAAATAGTTCAACGTTTTGGGTTCTCAGTTTGTTTGACATGCCTAAGTGCAGGTTACACACACATACATGGACACACGTGCACTCTTTCCCAAAACTGGTGCCTGAACTAGGCTCCAAGGGTGCACCTGGACAGGTAGAACCACTCTTGGGCATGCAAAGCACATATTAGGAACCCAGCCTATATAGAAGACCACCTTCAAAGAGGAAGCTAGAAAATCAGACCTCCCATTAGCTCAAACAAAATTATTTTTTCTGGTAGGAAAACCTGGTTTTATTATTTCCTCAGCATTAGGCAGCTGATTCAGTCACTGTCATAGAAAGGAACATGAATTCTTTGAGGTAGGCAGCTCCTCCTTGGTGTCATGGGGTGCTCAGCATCATGGGGGGGCTCAGCATCTTTGGTGTCATGGGGTGGGGGGGAGGCTCAGCATCTATTCATTTCCGGCACCCACAGAGCCTTGATGTTTAATAAAATCATAATGTTGCTTCATGCTATGCTGTTTATATTCCATTTGCTTATTAAGTAGTATTTTATCTTCAGTGAAATCTTGCTTGGATTATCAAACTTCTGGATTGTGCATAGGAACATACAAGGACTCTGTGCATTACAATGTTTTGAATTTGTAAATTACGTAATATAAATGTTGTGTGCCATCTCAGCACAGAGATGGATCAGGCCCACCTTGATTCAGTCTGATTGTAGCCTGCCACTCAATTGTAGGAAGACTCAGGAAAAGCAACCCTGAATTTAAAGATTGTTTTCACACTTCTCCTTGGCCTCCTCTGCCTTAGCCCCTGGCAGTCGGCTGGCTGCCCACTAGTATTGCCTATGTGGGAACTTTTTGTGTGGCCCCAAGAAAACCACCAGATTGCATTTGTGCTAAAATGTTTCTGTGGTCTCTGTCCTACCTGTGTGTCTTCACTTCCATCATTATTGTCTGATTGTATCTTTGCTCTGCACTTGGCTTTTCTGAGGGCATTAAGGAGAGGTGGGGTCTGCCTGACTGCATCCCCAAAATTGCTTCAAATGCAGGTGAATGACTGTTTTGCAAGGGCCGTACAGACTGATGGAATATTGGCTCCAGTTGGCAAAAGTGATGTTAGAGAAGGAAGAAACCAATTCGGCAGCTGCTTTCGTTGTATTCTTGAGGAATATTTTTAATTGCCTTAATTAAAAATGGAAAAGAGTCTCTTACATGGTTGGTTTTTTTTTTGTAAAGCCTTAAGTGTTGCCAGATTGTTGAAAGTCAGTGCTTGATCCGGTTTGCTTAGCTGTATGGAAATTAATAGCCAGGCACATGAGTCGGCAAGAGCAGGACTTACTCCAGCCCAGTGCTGCTGCTTGACTTGTGCTCCAAGTGGAACAGCCTGTCCTATGTGTTCTTCTCTCTCATTGTGCTTGTGACTTGGCTGCACCGGGAAGTGAGTTAGCAGTGGAGTGTTTGGGAAATGGAGCTGATCACGGCCTACCTTGTTAGGGGATAGGCATCCAAAAAGCAGTGTCAGACCCCTGATCGTCATTAGCTGGGAGACTAGGGTTCTCTTGCCTGTTGAGATGGTCTTGCTAGATGAGAACTGAAGGTCTCTCTCAAGGAGGGGAAGCATGTAATGCCACGTTCTTGGCTGTGCCAGGTTCGGTGGGTGGGCAGGAGCCTTCAGTCTCATGGATGGAGTTTTGCCTTTCACTTGCGTTAAATTAATTGTTAACAGTGATCTGCAAAGCTTTTCTGAATGATTCCAAAGCCCACTGTATGTTGGTGCATTCACCTTTAAATTCTCTTCCTAAGTTTAAAACTAACAAACAACCTCTCCTGCTCCTTTCTTCTTTCTGCTGCATCTCCTTGGCGTTTGCTTTCTGGGTGTAAAACCCTTTGGCCATGATGTTTCCGATAACCGGGATTTGCATGGCTTAGTTGCATCACATCCAGCAGTAACCTCGGCTCTTGTTAGCCAGTGAGATTTCCCCCCTTCTGTCTGTCTGTCTGTCAGGAGGCAGCAGCGGTGCCCAAGTGAAGAGTGCGACGTGGAGAGAGCAGGAGGGAAGAGGCTCTTGGTTTCTGGCTGGCAGTATGTAAACTCACAGGAAAATGCCAGTGAATGAATGCTCTCATTTTCCTGTATGTTGAGGAGGAGTCCGACATTATTCACTTACAGTCTTCAAAGTGGATCTTCAGGAACTGTGGTTCTTGCAAACCTGAAGAAGCTTGGCTGCCCACGATTAGCAGAGATGATACTTTAGCAGGATTTGACTTCCCCCCCAGACATCCTGTACTCCTAACCGCAGAATTTTGTTTTCATTTTGAAAGGATCATAGGTTATTTAAAAAAGGGTGCAATCCTGAATAGGATTTTGTATGAAGCTACTTACTCATGCAAAATCCTATTAAGGCCAACTCAAGTAAGGATGCTAAGGCATGATTTTATTTTGTTCTTTATTTGGATTTCTTAACTGCCCTTTTCCAAATGCACAGGGCAACTTTAAATAAAAACAAATATATATGAAATATACAAAAATGACACCCCCCCCCCAATATAAACTATAAGATTTAAATTAATGCCAATCCCTCAAACCCTACCTCCACCTGCTTAAATGCCTGGGCAAATGAAAAGGTCTTGCGTTGCCTCTGGGAAATGCTCTGGCTCAGTTTCTTGTGAGCCTGTGGGGGAAAGGGGCCTGGGTTTGCATCCCGCACTCACACGTGAGACTCTTGTGAGTCCATGTGAGTGTGCAGTGTGGGGCTAGAGACTGGTGTGGAAAAATCAGTAGCTTTGAATAGCAAGAAATTCTGCTGACTCCTCCCTAAAGGTGATTTGTGCCGATCTAGGTCTGCAAAGATGTTGGCTGCACTTAGTGGCACTACTCGCACGAGTCAGAGTGCACTAACCCCCCCCCCCCGGCTGAGATGGATCTTTGACATCTTCTGGGTGTGATTAGTCAGCCTGTCTTCACGAAGCTGTTTTGCCTTCCGTTTAAGAGGTTTCAGTCTTGCAGAGGTTAGCGTATAAACAGAAATAACAGAAAACGAGAGATTGAGGATGTCTGTGACCTGTTTGATGTCTGTCCTGTTCTTTACAAATCTCGCCAAATCAGTATTAATGGCAGATGTCTTCAGTAGATTAACATCACGGGTTGTAGTTTTGCATCCAACTCTGAATATTACTTGATACTCAAATCCCTAATGAAAACCCTGTATGTAGGAGATATTCTGTGTGCTTTGATCTAGTTGCCGCATCAGCAGGATCCTGGGTTCCCCCAGGGGAAACGCTTTGCTGGTTGGGGTAGGAGGAAGTGGCAAACAGAGTCTGACAAGGCTCGCAGCTTTCATTAGCTCGTTAGAGGTTTTCCAGATCACCTTGAGAAAAGGCTACGGGATCCTTGACCTGAAGGTAAGCGGCTTTAACAGTGGGAAGGGAAATTAAACTTATTCTTCATGCCAATCACAGTGTATTTTTACTAAACGAAACCCCATTGTAATAAAGCAGGTTCCTGTTACTGCATCCAAATACTAAGAAAAGTCATTTTCTCAAAAATTCATGGATTAATCTTTTTCATGTTTTGGACTTTAAAGGGCTCAGGCCTGTGGCCAAACTATGACAGAGGGGGTGGGGGTGGGAGTTGTAGCCCGTCCTGTGCCCTCAAGATAGGGCGTGATAATACATTTCAATCAATAAATGACTAATCTAGCGTAAGATTTGGTGTGGGCAGCATCCAGCATGGTTGAAATCTCTCTGTTTACAATGGAATGCACGATTGAAACGTCACAGTGGATAAATTCATGCTCCTTACAGAACGTTTTTAAACCTACAGGCTGACTTGGCAACCCAGTACATTAAAGCAGGACTGAAAAACGTTGGGACTGTGTTCCTCATGACTGATGCGCAAGTGACTGATGAAGGGTTCTTAGTTCTGGTAAATGACTTGTTGGCTTCAGGTATGCATCCCACAGTCAACTATTCCTGATCTCTCTTCCCACACAAATGTCTAGGGGGAGGATGTGCTTGGTTGCCGTGTTTGTCCCCCAAGTAATAGATCGGGGCGGGCAACGTTTCCTGATCCTGAGAGCCGCATCCATTTCCCAGTATGGGGTCAAAGATAGAGCCACATGAAACACTGTTTCCGAAACAGTAGTTCAGATGAAATATTTTGCTGGTCCAATAAAATAAAAATATGCCCACTGTAGTGTCTGAAGAGATTAAACTAAAGTTAAAATACTCTTGGTCGCTCCAAGGATGGAAACTCTGCATCAGTCTCCTTGTTAGGGATGGCTTCTGTCATTTAGCAGGCTTTGGCCTCCTGAAGGACTCTTGCCTAATCTGTTGCCAGCATTCATGCTCTTTAATCCTAGTTATAATTGTTATAAGGAGGGATCTGTGTTCACTGCGTGGTTTACGTTGCTGCCAGTGGGGGAAACACACTGTGAACACGGGTCCCTGGTGATAAGCGATGACTTTTCACATGCCTGAGGAAGGGCTCCCTGTACTCCAAAAGCTCGCACCCTTTCCCCAGCAGATGTTGGTCCAATAAATGAGATCATTTGTTTGAACTACTTTGTTTCCATCTCTTACGTTTGGAGCCAACATGGCAACCACCCTCTCTCTAGACTTTGCTTAGTAACTCTTGTTCATCAGAATGGACTGGCACAGAAATGTTCCCCTGGCGGGTGCAAAATGTTCTTCCTAACACATACAGTTCAGCGGCCAGACACATCCTCTGCTGTTCCTGGTCAGAGAATTTGTGATTACTGGAACTCAGCAAATAATGCAGATAGCCATTCGAAGTCATTTATAAATAACTGCTTGGCCCATGGTAGCAGTTGTTTCTGAGGGAATAAATCACCAAAGGATCCCCTGATAAGGAGCTTCAGGAAAAGCTTCAGTTAACAAATGATAAAATAAATTGGGGTCAATTATAAAAAATGTCCAAAGTCCATAAGTGTTTTGTTTTCACTAACCTCTTTTAACGTGTTCATTCTTGATTTTTAATTGCATGTTCCATTCACTTTTTAAACGTAACCACCTGCCATTTTTTTGAGAGAGCATGCAAAACGTGCCTCTGCAGCAAATTAATTTGCAAAACTGAAACAGTTCATTGTTGTGTGATGCATAATGGGGATTAGATTTCCTGCAATCTCATTAGTCTTGTGAATCTGAAAGCAGTGTTCTGATTCTGTTATTGGACAGTGCTTTGCACGTCTGCTTCCTTCCACGCTGCGGGATAGTTGATTGAATTAATGTTCAAGCACACAGATGTGATGGTCTGTATCTTCTCGGATACCTGATGAGGCGCACTGTTCTCTTTGCTTTAACCCAGTCGCTGGGTCTGTCGAACGTGCTGGCTACTCCATACCCAATTAAAGTCCGTAATGCAAATATTCCAATTTGCCTACATGTTTGAAACACGTCCTCCCTTGCTCCCAGGTGAAATTCCTGATCTTTTCCCTGATGATGAACTTGAGAACATCATCGGCAATGTTAAGAATGAAGTCAAGAGCCATGGGCTGATGGACACCAGAGAGAACTGTTGGAAATTCTTTATAGACCGTGTTCGACGGCAGCTGAAGGTCTGTGTATTCTATATAATATGGGTTCTGCTTGGCTGGTAAAATACACAGCTTGATACGCTGCAGAGGGATCTAAATCTAAGACTGTAGAGCTGAATATTGTCAGATATTATTGAAGAAGTACATTACAGAGCCTTAGACCAGGGTCAGGGAACCTTTCCCCCCACTTTGAAAATTAGTAGAAGTTTTGAGGGCCACAAAGAATTTGGGTGTAGGGGTGGGCTCAGAACTGGGGAAGGAAGAGGAGGGCCCTTGTCTCTACTTTCCCCTGAGCTCAGTCTTTCAGTGCGAGGGGACCGTCAGGAGCTGGATCCAGGGACAAGATCCAGGAACTGGAAAGGGGTTAAATACAAACTAGCCGTGGGCCGCGTTTGGCCCCTGGATCCGAGGTTGCCCACCCGTGTGGGGCTTAGACATACGTGTGAAAGGTTGTATACTCGTGTCTAATGTGCATAGAAGGCATTGACATGCAAGGGGAGCCAAAGTTAGGGCCCGGTTCTTATTGTTCCTAGAGCCCCAGTGCAGCACTTTAAATCTTATATCTATACAGCTACACGTCGGGTCCCTCCCTTTATGTGGCCAGGGCAGTAGAAAGAGGCCACCTTAGTGTAAAGGAGAATGAGTCTGAGAATGAAAACCTATGTGGAAAAGAGCACTAGGGAAGGTTTGCTGTCATCTGGCCCAGAGCTCTGGATCGGACACAGTTCTAGCGTGCGGTGTTAGCGGAGTGTTTTGTAGAGTGCGTTGGAGCCATTTTGTGCGCAGTTTTGAGGCTGCACATGCTGATCTGGAGGGGAAAGCCTCAAGGCTTGGGGAACTTAATGGCACCAGCGTCAGACTCCACTCTAAGATGCTTTTTTGAGCAGACTATTCTAAGCTCTGGCCATCTGCCAAGCATTTGTCCCCCAGATCCATTGTTCCTCTCCCTCCTCAGGTTGCTCTTTGCTTCTCTCCTGTTGGGAACAAGCTGAGAGTTCGCAGCCGGAAGTTCCCAGCCATAGTGAACTGTACCGCCATCGATTGGTTCCATGAGTGGCCCCAGGAGGCGTTGGAGTCCGTCAGCCTGCGCTTCCTGCAAGAAACGGAGACTCTTGAGGTGAGGCTCTAGTGAGGGGCAGTTCCTGACCTCCTTCAGCAGGAGCAGGTCTGCCAGCGTGTGCTCCCCCAGGACACTGTCCATGTGGGCCTGGCAGGAGTCGTGGCTTTCTACTGAGTAGTGAGGTGTGAAGTCTGCCTGGTTTAAAAAGCCTGGGCACTCTCTCCGGTAAAGTCAGCATCAGCAGCTCACTGATTGCTGGGTACAGTAAATAAGCAAGATTTCAGTGAATTTAATGTCAGTCGATCCTTCTGCTGCGCTGCCCCCAAACACCCCCCTCCCCTGTCCGTTCTGGTCACTGGCTATAGGGATGCGTTGCTGTCTGTGTGGTATCCTGTTCAACTGGATCAAGTCCAGTGACGTGGAGGTCATGGAAAGACAGACGACTCTGATGCTGCTGAGCATTGCTGGGGAAAAGCCTGGTCTTTTGTGGGATCTGTGTCATGGACTCTTGCCTGAGTGTGGAGGCTGAGCAGTCAAGCTGGACTATTGATATGGTTACAGAATTATCCCTTGATATCAAGGGGCTCTCTAGGGCAAGCACAAGCATAGGCTGTTTGGTGCTCACCTCCCACAAGCCGATCACTAGAGAAGTTGATTTGGCTAGATGTCGTGAACCTCTTGTTTAATGAACAGGCATTTCCCTGTTTGTATAGAATTGTAGCTCCCAAACTTCTTGAGACTTGAGACTAATCGTATGTGCAAAAGCATGCAATGTAGATCCCCCAACCAGGAGTTGAATCCTGGCTTCCTAGGTCCAAGTCCAATGCTGTATCCACTAAGCTGCACTGTCTCAGATATCAAATATCAGTCATGATCATGACCTCATCTGGAGATGCCACGACGCCTCGTCTTGCCCCGTCCTAGTTTGGGAAGCTCTGGTAGAAGAACGGGACCTGTTTAAATCAGAAGTGTATTATTATAACAAATAATCATATGCAGTAAATTTACTCAGTGCACAGGTTCAGAGCACAAGTAAGAGGAACTGCTGAAGTTCTAGAGAAGGCAAGTTGATGGAAGGGCCTTCCTGGGATGGTGTTTGTTACATTCTGCTCATGCAGAAGGCAGTGACTAAGTCTTGTCATTGAGACGCCTGTCCGAGCTGCATATTCACTTGGCCTAAAAGATTTTCTTTTCCTTTTTAGCCATCAGTGAAAGACTCGATAAGCAGGTTTATGGCTTACGTCCACATCAGTGTCAATGAGATGTCCCGCTCTTATCTCAGTAATGAGCGTCGCTATAACTACACCACACCCAAATCGTTCCTGGAGCAGATCAAACTCTATAGAAACCTGCTATTTAAAAAGGGCAAGGAATTGAGAGTGAAGATGGAGCTTCTGGAGAATGGCCTACAGAAGCTGAACAGCACGTCTGCGCAGGTGAGAAGAAAATGCGTCTTCGTGGGTTCAGTTGTCTCAGCAGCTCGACGCATGCGGCACTCGGTCTTGAGCAAAAAAGTTCCGTTACATGTTAGAATTGGGGGCAGGGAGTGAAGTGTCGCATGACTAGAGCTTTTATAGGGCTGTCCAACTGGTGGACCATTGGCCGAATCCAGCCCCATGATGGCAGCATTTCATCGGGCTCATGGCCTTAAAATCCCATTTTATTAAATATACATTTCAAGAATGATTCCATGCATTAATGCTCTGAATTTACCATAATGTTGACAGTAGTAGATCCTCAGTGTCTACATGTTTAACTTGCCTAGTTTGTGCTGATAAGACAGAGCGATTTGTGCAAGCTGGCCCACCAGAAACTCACTGTGAGGCCATCCAGCCTGCAGTGGCCAAGATGTTGGATAGGTCTGTCATATATATTTTTGCTAAAAAGCTTGGGTAACAAGCAAGATGGATGCTGAAAGGCTACTGGGCTGTATAGACTGATCAGGTCTGGCAATTCCTAGTTCCTAGGAAAAGGAGATACTAAGGGCCCTTAAAGAGTCATTTCACTCTTCCATTCAAAATGAACTGAATACCCTTGGCAATGGGTACACTTTTCCTGCTCCTCGCCTAGTGGTCAATCCAAAGCACTGCAGACTGAGTATCCAATAGCCTTGGCAATGGGTACACTTTTCCTGCTCCCCGCCTAGTGGTCAATCCAGAGCACTGCAGACTGAATATCCAGTAGCATTGGGTATGCTCTGCTCTCCCTGCTCCCTGCCTAGTGGTCAATCCAGAGCACTGCAGATGGAGTATCCAATAGCCTTGGCAATGGGTATGTTCTCCCTGCTCCCTGCCTAGTGGTCAATCCAGAGCACTACAGATGGAGTATCCAATAGCATTGGCAATGTGTATGTTCTCCCTGCTCCCTGCCTAGTGGTCAATCCAGAGCACTGCAGACGAAGTATCCAATAGCATTGGCAATGGGTACGCTCTCCAAGCGGAGGAGAAATTGACGAAGGATGCCTCCCTGGTGCTCCCCCCAGAGGAGTCCGATGCCTCCCGACTACCTCTCCCCTCCCTATACCTGAGAATCCTGTAGGGGGAGTGGGAGTCCACAGCCAAAGCAAAGGGAATTCATTCTACAGCTAAAAGGGTTTATACCCTGCCGGGTTCGCAGGAATCCGTGTTCTGGTTGCCCAAAGTGGATGCAGGGGCGTCGGACCTCTCCAAGGCCTCCGTGCTTCCCACTGATGGGGAGGGCACACCCAAAGACCCATTAGATAGGAAGGTGGAGTCGTTCCTCCATATGGATTTCGAATCAGCCTCCATAGCGTGCAGGACTGTAGCTACAGGATCCACGGTGGCGAGGGCAATGGTACTGTGGATCAAGGACCTCAATGATTTGACCTCTCCAGAGTGAATGCGAGATGCACTGAAGCGACTCTGCAGCGGTGGCCTTCACAGTGGACGCAGCTTTGGATGCAGCCCAGTTTTCAGCCCGGGCCATGGCAGACAGCGTGGTGGCAAGACGGACGGTGTGGCTTCGCCCGTGGAAAGCAGATCTACATGCAAAGATGGTACTCACAGCCGCGCCTTACGCGGGGGATAGGCTCTTCGGGGACCCAGTGGATCGTATAATGACCAGCGAGCCAGAGAAGAAGAGGGCCCTCCCAGTTTCTCCGACCAAGAAGGACAATAGAAAGAGACCTTCCTTTCGACAGCCTTTTCATTACAGACCCCCATTTTGGGGGGGAGCAGAATGAGGAACAGGAGGTTACCGATGCAGAGGACAGAGGGGTAACAGGTTTAACCCCAGTCTAGAGGTTCAAACAGGGCGGACAGACCCAAGGCCCCCGTCTTCTGACTCACACCATCTGAGGCGAGAGAGCTCAGTGCTAGGGGGTCGATTACAAGCTTTTTACATGCTGTGGAGACCCATCACCACAGACAACTGGGTGAGGTAAACAATAGGATACACCCTGGAGTTCCTCACCATACCTTGAAACAAGTTCAGACAGGCACCGGTGTCTGGTATACCGGAAAAACACAGATGCACTACGGCAGCCATTCAACACCTACTAGACATCGGGGCAGTCAAACCAGTTCCCACACATGAATGGCGCTCAGGTGTCTCCTCCGTCTTCTTTACAGTACCAAAGAAGAAGGAGACATCAAAGCCATCCTGGATCTCAAGCGGGTCAACAGATTCCTGAAGCCACGAAAATTCAGGATGGAGACATTAATCTCTACAGTTCAGGCAATCCTTCAGGGAGATTATCTCGCCTCTATAGACCTAAAAGAGGCATACCTGCATGTCCCCATCTGGCCGACACACAGGAGATTCCTTCGCTTCGTCTACAGTCATCAACATTACCAATACAGGGCCCTCCCATTTGGCCTGGCGTCCTCCCCAAGGGTCTTCATCAAGCTTCTCGTCGTCCTCGTAGCCGATCTCAGGAAGAGGGGCGTTCACGTATACCCGTACTTAGACGACATCCTCATATGGGCCTCCTCTCCCCAGGAGGGCAAAAAGGCAGTGGCATCCGCAATCAAAACATTGCACGCCCACAATTTCTGCATAAACTGGGAAAAGTGTTCCTTGACTCCGAGCCAGACGTTACAACATCTCGGGATCATCCTGGACACGACCAAAAACAGGCTGTTCCTTGTGCCGGACAGGGAAATCAAGGCGAGGCACCTGTTCAAGAATATCGGGAAGTGCAAGGCATCCAGCCTACTGGCCCTCATGAGTGCCTTGGGCACCATGGTGTCCTGCATCGACTCGGTAGCATGGGCCCGCTTCCATCTTCGCCCTGTGCAATCTTTCCTGCTACCATGGCAGGCGCAGATTGCGGCTCGCAGCAACCCAACGGTACAGGTACCAAGCCCTGTCAGGGCCTCCTTAGACTGGTGGCTACAAGAGGAGAGATACGCCATGAGCCTACTGATTCAGGAACCCAATCAGATAGCGGTCACCACGGACGCCAGCCTGTCAGGATAGCGGGCACACTGTCAAGAGTTGATGGTGCATGGACCTATTTGCTTCCAGAACCAACCGCAAAGTGAGCAGGTTCTACTCCAGACACAGGGAGTACGGAACGAGCGGCACAGATGCCCTTGCGCAGGAGTGGCCCCCTCGCCTACTATACACGTTTCCGCCAGTGCCCCTACTGTCCAGAACTCTGAGAAAGATCTCTGCAGACAATGTGGAGGTGATCCTGATAGCTCCGAACTGGCCAAGGAGACCGTGGTACTCCTCCATCAGGGAGCTACTAGTGGATGTCCCAGTCATCCTGCCACAGAGGCAGGACCTTCTGACACAGGGCCCCATTCTGTACCAGGACAGCCTGAACTTGAATTTGACTGCCTGGAGGTTGAGCGGGAGTTCCTGAGCTCCCTCGGCTACAAGGACAGGGTGATGGGGACGCATCTGCAAGTTAGAAGGAGATCAACCAACCACATATACACCACCACGTGGAGGGCCTTCAGATCTTGGGTGACCAAAAACAATGTGATCCCGACCAGGGCCACTATCCTGAACGTACTAGCCTTCCTACAGGAGGGGTTAAACAGAGGACTGAGCAGTAGCACACTCCGGCGACAAGTGTCAGCTCTCTTGGCAACCCTAGCACGGCCAAACCAGGACGCACTAGGGGAACACAGACATATGCGAAGGTTTTTGAAGGCTGCTGTGGGCCTGACACCACCTACCCGTCATCGCTTCCCGTCGTGGAGACTAAATGTTGTCCTGGACACCCTACAGGAACCACCCTTCGAACCTCTGCAACGAGTACCGTTCAGGATCCTGTTGTTTAAGGTAGCCTTTCTTGTGGCTATTACGTCAGCAAGGAGGGTGTCGGAGTTGGCAGCGCTGTCGGCAGACCTAGAATTCTGCCGTTTCGACAACGACAAGGTTACACTGACCCTGCACCCAGCCTTCCGTCCGAAGACAGATTCTAGCTTCCATCGAGGGCAAGAGCTGGAACTCCCCTCCTTCTCTCCTAACCCTTTGCATACCAGAGAGGTCCTCTGGCACAAGTTAGACGTCAGAAGGGCACTAAAGATAGGACACAAGAGTTAAGAGTGGACTCCGCCCTTTTTGTAGGATTTCATCAGGGTTCCAAGGGCAAAAGGGCGCCACCAGCGACCTTGGCCAGGTGGCTTAGGGGGTGCATCGCCTTAGCCTATAAGTCTAGGGATCTTAGGATTCCTGAGGGCATTACGGCACACTCCCTTAGATCAGCATCCACCAACGCAGCGCTCCTTCAAGGGGGTGTTGTTGGAAGACATCTGCAAAGCAGCTGCATGGGCCTCAAAACACTTCTTTACCCGGCACTACTTGATTGACAAATGGGCCTCCACCAGAGCAGTCTTTGGTCGGAGAGTCCTACAAAGGGTATTGACCTAGGAGACCATGGTACATGGAAGTGATTTGGCCAGTGATCCAGAATTCCTGCCCCTTTGGTGGAGATAGTTACTGCTTGGGCATGTCCCAGCAAGGACTGCCTGCCTCCTCAGGGAGAGAGAGAAAGGAAAATTTGGTTCACTTACCCAGTGAATTTCCTTGCTTCTCTCCGTGGGAGGCAGGCAGTCCGACGCACCCAAACAGATCAGTGGTCTCAACCCCAGGGCCGTCCCAAGGCATTTTGCTGCTCTAGGCGATGACAAAATTTGACGTTTCCCCCCCCCCCCCCCAAGTGGTGGTATGGGGTATGTAGACCTATTCTCCACTGCCCTGAACACAAAGTGCAGCCTTCTTTGCACCAGGGCAGCCCACCATTCCTCTCATTCCACGGGTGTTGAGCAAGATTCGGTTACAGGGGGCCAATCTTATCCTCATATCTCCAGGGTGGCCTCACCAGATAGGGTATCATGAGCTTCAAAATCTAGCCAACTCATCCCTTGCCCTACCCCAGATCCTGGACTTGCTGTCCTTGAACCAAGGGAAAATTCTCCACCCGGAACGGAGACAACTGAACCTCCATGTTTGGAGGATTCACATGCCAAAGGGGCTCAATCCTTAAGTAACAAGTTAGCCCTTGTTCTCCAAAATGAACTTAAACCATCCACTCATAAGTCCTATGACTCCAAGTGGAGAAGGTTCTGCTTTTGGCTACAAGCCAAATCTCTATCTCCCACTCAACTGTATGTAGAATTAGTGCTTCAGTATTTACTAGAATTAGCAGAGAAAGGTTTGGCACGCTCCTAGTTAAGAGTGCACCTCTCTCTGCCATTTCTAGGCATGTTACCCTCCCTGCTTCTAAATCATTCTTTGCTCACCCTATGGTTAAGAAGTTCCACAAGGGTCTTATAAATTTGTTCCCGCTGCATCAGGTACCACTGTCTCAATGGGATCTTAATTTGGTACTTGATCGATTGACAAAACATCCCTTTGAGCCTCCAGAACAGGCAGATCTATTCCATTGGACCTTAAAAACTGCCTTTTTGGTAGCTGTCACATCCCTCAGACGTGTTAGTGAAATTGCTGCCATTTCTATAAAGGAACCCTACCTCCAGGTTTTCC
>QEPC01011341.1:408011-427409 GCA_003113815.1 Sphenodon punctatus
ACAAACACAGGAGAACCACTTGTTTCTATATAACAGACTTTACTATATGTAGAGGTTCCCTGTAAATATACTTACCTGTTTTACTACATAATAAACTCTTGTTCTTTTGCATGCAGTATGCATTAAGTTTGATTTTTGATAGAAAATTCCCCCACCGCCTATTTCTAGGCTTGGTACTCTCCTATTTGTGAGAATGGGAGGAGCCACCCGAAGAAGAACAGAAGGTTGCTACCTTGTAAACAAGGTTCTTGGAGATGGCCCCGAACATTCTCACAAATGCCCACCCTGCCAGCCCCGCTTGGTATTTTCTTCATAATCGCTTAGGGTTGGAAGGAACTGTTGGGTTTAGGTGGGAAGGTACCTTATATAGTTTGGGGGGCGCATGAACATCACGTGGTTTTTAAATTAGTGAGCTTGGTATGTGCCGGTAAGGGAAGCGCAAACCCATTTGTGAGAATGTTCGGAGCCATCTTGAAGAACCTTGTTTACAAGGTAGCAACCTTCTGTTCCCTGCCTGCCGCTCCCCCCCAATCTGCTGCTCTAGGCGGCCGCCTAGGTCTGCCTAGTGGCAGGGACGGCCCTGCTCAACCCCAACAAGAGGTCTCCTCACAGAGCACATTTGTAGGGTCTGAAAAAAGGGGGGGCATGAGAGAGGATCATGGCTCTTATCAGGGATGAGGAGTGAGGGCGCAAGTCGGTTTCCTCCTTCCTCCCCTCGCCTTCCTACTGAGAGTTAGGATAGGAAGAGAGCAGTTATAAGGTTTTCCCCATTAAGGATCCATGGGGTCTAGTTTGAAATGGTTCATGTTAGCAGATCCCAGTTCACAGGGAGGTTAATTGTGGTTTCCATTAAAAATTCCTTAGTTCGACAGGTCACAGATCTGGGGTTGCTAGGCCGGGGTTAGCTTCTCCCCCAGGTCCTGGCAGCCTATCAAAGTCTTTGTCCCTGCCTATGAATGAGAAGGAGGAGCTAAGCCCAGCAAGGACTGCCTGCCTCCCACGGAAAGAAGAAAGGAAATTCACCGGATAAATGAACCAAATTTTCCTTTCACCTGGAGAATTGCCATCATTCCCAGTGAGGAGAGAATTGTTTCCTATTCTTTGCATTTCCCCTATGGTTGTAATGCTGTGTTTGAACGTATTTGCATTCAAATCAATCACCGAGCCAAAAGCTGCGTCTCTCAAGGGGCTATTGTCACCAGAATCTCTTGTGCCCTGCCCCCAAATTGTGTTTGTTCCCCCAGGATCCACTGGGTCTGTACAACCGTGTATTTCTCCTTTCTTTGAGTATTGAACTGGTTGTGAGAACCCCCAAGTGTTATTTCAGACACCCCTCCATGAAACTCTTGATTCAGTTTGCCATGTTTGGTAATCCGATATCTTTCAGCCTTTGTGTCTTAGCTGCGTTCCCCATGACCATTCGTATCAGGAAGCTGTTTTACCTTTTGTCTCTCGGGAGCAACACAATTCCCCTCAGGGTCTTGCACCGTCTCATGAAGTCTTTCAGCTTTAGCATAAGCTGCAGTGTCTCCCTGCTCCTTGTCCGGTAAGACAGAGACGTAAAGTTCACCCTTAGAACCATGCTTCTGCCCCTTTAGGACTACAGGCTGGGTTTCTGACCCCATTTCCTGCATTTCTATCCCTGGGAAAGAGACACCTCCACCTCCCCCATCCCTACCAGGCAAGGTTTCATGCTTAGCTAGTTCTGACCTGAAATCTGCTTTTGTTTCAGTCAGCACCTGCTTATCTTTTCTTAAGGTAGAATCACTAACCTCCTGGCCTGCCTGCAACCCCTTGGGTTCAGTAGGGACTTCCCCAGCCTCTAACTCTCTCCCCGTGGTGGTGACCTGGTTTGATTCTGCAGACGTTGGGCCCTCCCATTCAAGGTTGAGGTTCAATGTTTGGGTCTCAGAATCAGTTTGGCCATTTGGCTTCACTCCATTTAGTTCCCCATGTGAGACAGGGACATGCAGTTCACTCCCCGAGTCTTGTCCTCCCATACCTTCTGGCTGGGCTGGCGACTTCTCTTTGGAGTTTTCCTGCTCCTTAGTGGAGTTCATAGGTTGAGATGCAGCCTCTGTAAGGCTCCTGGAGTCTTGCTGCAACCCTTCCACTCCACTAGGCTTGCTCTCTGTCTTCCCATGTTCCTGGGACAGACCCTGGGCTACAGCTACCTCTGTAGACCAGTCCCAGATATCATTTCCCACCAGCATTTCGTTCTCTACTTTTTGGGGGAGCACAGCCACCTCGATAGGCCCCGTTAAGCCCTCCCACTCTAACTCTGCAATGGGCAGAATATCTTTGATTTACGTTGCCAGGGATATCACAACCTTTCTGTGAGTGTTAATTTCCTCTTTTGGGACTAGGTCCTCACGTACCATAACCATGTGTGCCCCATTGTCCAGCCTCCCCATACAGTTTATCCCATTCACCTTAGCAGGTTTTCATAGCAACTGATTCCCTCTGGCCAGGTTAGGGATAGTATAGCATTCATAGACCCCTTTTGGGACGGGTTGGACTACAGATACAAAATTCACACTGACAGTTCCAATAATCCCATCAGACTCCCTTTTTGGGGGGGCAGTCACGTGCCATATGCCCTGGTTGCTTACAATTAAAGCAATTCCTTGAATTATTAGGGGATTGGAAGGTGTGTCCCCTTTGGAGTCTGGGTGATCTCTGGTTCTCCCCCCGCCTATTCTCATTTGGTTTATTCTGGGTCAGGTTGTGCTGCTCAGAGTGGGGTTTTTTATACCCATTCTGCTTGTGGTAAAACCCTTGTTTGGGCTTTTCCCCATTCTTTGGCTTCATTTCCCCATAAGCTGAGATAGCATTTGCAGTAATTCCATCTGCCATCCTCCCAGCCTCCTTGATATTCGTGATCCCCTAATTAAGGAACTGTACTTTTAGGTTAGGGCTACAAACACTGAAAAACTATTCTAGTACCACCCTATCAACTATTTGGTCCCCAGTAGCATTCCCTTGTGCATGTCACCATTTCACCCCATACTGTTTCAACGTATTACAAACATCAGAATAAGACATATCATCTCCCTTTTAAAAGTTGCGTAGTTTCTGGTGAAAGATTTCTGGGATGATCCTGTACGCCTCAAGAACTGCGTTTTTGAAGTCATCAAAAGTCAGTACTTGATTTTCCTCTTCTTTTGTGTTGTACACACTCCTTGCTTTCAGTGAGATCTTAGGAAGCAATAAGCGGATCCACATGTCGCTGGGAATGTTTTCTTGTCGAAATAAGTATTGTGCTGTGGTTAAAAAATCATCAATGCACTCTTTGTCATCATACTGAGGTATGAGGAGTGTGTAGTCTCGAATCCTGCGTATTCTGTCACTATCAGCATCGCCTCCTGCAGGGACTTGAGGTTGCATTCCTAGGTCCTTCTGTTTCTGCAGGAGGTCAACAGCCGCACCAAACTGTTTTTAGGAGGGGCAGGGTAAAAATCTAGAAAATAAATAAATAAATAAAATAAAGTTGATGCAGCCTCTGGTTTTCGTTCTCCTCTTGCTTGTGCCCTCATTTTCTCCAATTCAGTCTCCTGTTTCATTCGCTCCGGTTGGAGCTCATGTTTCATTCTCAGTCTGACCAGCTCAATGTCTGCGTTTGAGCCATGTCCCTGGTTGTCCCCAGGTCCTGCATCTGCTGGTTGCTGGCCAGTTGGAGGGGGGTTTCGATGGGTTTTTTTTAGACCCTCTTCAATCCCATCTGTGCTCATCCTCTCAAATTCTTGTATCAGCTGCTTCAGTTGTTGTTTAGCTTTCCCCTCTGTGTGAGGTGTCTGCTTTGTGCCTCCTTTATCAATTCTGCCTTCGTTGGAGAAACGCTTTGGCAGCCCTATTTTGATATCTGGCCCTGACACCCGAAATCAAAACTAAAACAACAAACACTGCACACTCTGGTCAAAGATTTGCTTATTCCACTCTTAGAGTCAAGTTCCAGAAGGCGCTGGCAACTCACTCTCTTCAGATTTGGGATTTACTCCCCTCAGATGATACCACTCGTTTGGCTATCCTCCTGTGCTTTCCTACACATTGGTACACAATACTGAGCGTAACCCTTCTTGTTGGGCGCCATTTCCACGGGGTTTGGGGTCCACTACCTCACTTTTCTGAGTTGGGTGACTCAATTTCCCTCACTTGCAGCCCACCTGAACCAGTTCTCTCTTTGGCAGGTTCAGTCCTGCAAAGGGGACAATATGTTTGTCTCCCAAACTCCCAGAAACTTCCAGGTCACAAACTCTTTTCCCTCTCTGGGTTCACCAGTGCTTGAAGGCACAGGATCCTCAGATTGTGTTCCCCCAATGTGCAGACAACAGGAATCACTTCTTAGTAAAAAAGAAAGTTTATTGATTACCTAAGCAAAGATAGTTTGAACACAGAGTAGCTAATAAAAATACATAACACATCCTAATCTGTACTGAGTAAGTCCCTACTTAAGATCTTACCCTATCCAGGTCCCAAAGTGGTTCAGTTCATGGCATGGTCAGCGATGGAAAGTTTGACCGGGCACCAGTCCTTGAAGTGTCAGAAAGCAAAGTTCCTTTTCTCAGTCCATTGCTTCAGCTGGCTGGCTGGCTGGCAGGCTCCTGCCCCCCCAGCTACGATCCGAGACTCAGCTAATCAGAGGTTGAATGAGTTCCAATTGTCCCTTGATAGCCCAGATCTCCCACCTTTATATCTTCCAAAATTCTTTCTTCCACTTTCCCGCCTGGGGGGACTCTGTGCTCCCAGTCACGTCTGCAGGAAAAGGTTCATTTGCAACTCAATGTTTCTGTCTGGCTCTTACAGAGGGGTTAGGCTTTTCTGAATCCACATTCGGCATATCTTTGTCTCTCTCCATTGCATGAAGTGAGTTTCCAGTTCTCAGCTTTTACATTACATACATGTTTAACCTTTACTTTTACATATTTGTTAGACCTGTAGTCTACATGTAGGCCAGTATCTCCTTGTGACAGAGGGTTAGGGCTGAACCGTGGCACTTTGGACTAGCCTCTCTTTTAATGGTCTGCCTGCCATTAGTTTCTTACGTACACAAGATGGCATCAGTAGCTCTGCTCCTTTGCTGCTAGGATGCTGGAACCATTTCCCAAGTTATGGAAGCCTGCTGGTGGCGGGGTCATTTGTTTTTTTCAGAGCTGTGTTCACTCTAAAAGGCATTTCCCATTACATTCACAGGTCTGTGACTAAGCTAACATTTTAATGCTGCTTTTGTTAAAATTGTTTAATCAGATTTTGGATCCCAGTCTCTCCTGCTGTCCCAGTTAATTGCTGACCTTTGTGATTTCATGTATGTAGCCCTGAAACCTGGTATAGACAATTGGATTAAATGTGCCTGGTGGGAGTCTACCCTTCCGGCCTTCTGTTTTTAATACTTCTTGTTGTTGTGTTCATGGGGTGACTGAGACTTGCCTTCCATTCCACCCCAGGGCATTTCTCTCCGATGTCTGGCTAGTTGCTTATCAGCCAACTTGGAAACCAAGAAGGTTTCACGTGGAATCCTCCTATATCTTATTGCAGCTGGTGATTGCACATTGTGGTGTTATTAGTGATTAATAATTTTATTATCTGTGCTGAGACAAGTAAAAAAAGCACTGGAGATAATACCTTGATATAATTATTGTTCCAGCCTTGATGTTACCTCCAAAAAAGAGCATGGCAACTTTGATATCCACTTGCGGGATAAAGTGACCAACACAAACATTCTACCAAAAAAACTGGTCTGACGTGGATTGTCTAGAGAGAGGGTGGCTTCTGTTTTGGTCCCAGATGTAAGAGATGGATACAAAATAGTTCAGATATGTTCTATTGGACCAACTCCTGTTAGTGAGGGTGTGCAAGCTTCCATCTGCATGGTGCCCTTCCTCAGGCAAGTAAGGAAAACAGAGCTAAGAGTGTTAACAAATTAGATGGTAGCCCACAATGTCCACCTGCCCATGTATTAGGTGTTTGTCCCCACCGGTCACATGGCCACCACCCACCAGAACGACCCAACGCCCTCACACACGTCTGTGTGTGTCCCAGACTGTGTGGAGCCTGTTGTGTGGGCGAATGCGGACTAACGTGCACCCACATGTCCATGTCCTGTCAGTTATGCCATGGGGAAGAACGCCTGCATGTGCGTTAGGTTTGTCGCGCTAGACCTGTGCATGGGGGATGGGTGGGACTGCTGTACACACTAAATGTGAGTGGATGCTGCATGGAACGAACACAGACTCCAGTGGGCTATCATCTTGTTCGTTTACACGCTTTGTCAGAAGGGGATTGGACACTTTGAACAAATGTCACGTAACTGTATCCTTAGTCAGGCGATCACCTAGTGGGAAATTAAGAGGAAGACCCCAGTCACCTGCTGCCATGGAGACAACCCATGTCACTAGACAGATGGGGATGGAGTCCCTGGCTTGCCTCATCTCACAAGGCACCGGGCCATCCAGAGCATGAAACCTTTCTCATTTAATTGGGCTGGTCACTTACTGTAATTTACTCCTTCCCATCGAGTGCCTTTGAGCTGTACATTGCTTTCTAATCTTTCCACATACGCCCTTGAAGTTACGTCTTCTCAGAAAGTGCTAGGAAGGTATTCCTCTCTCATTGGCATCAGTGCTGCCAGGGATGCAAAAGGAGTTAATGTTTTAGGTGTCTGATCCCAGCCTTGAGGCAGGGTCTGGCTCACCCCTAAGTGACCATGTTTCTGAGTGCCAAGTCCAACGGGGCAAACTGAAAGCAGGGGCTGCAGCCAGGAAAAGTTAGTGCTTGTTAAGCATCTGGTCCAGGAGAAAGGCCAAGGACAGAGTGAGTCAAGTTCGTAGCATGGGGCTATCGGCACAGAATCAGTCCAGGAAAGCAGAAAGGAGGGATAGGCAAGGTGGAGCGAGGCGAGATGAGACGGGGAAGAGAAGTCCTTACACCTTGACAGACTAAGTCGCTGCCTGGAAGCTATATATAATGGACCTCTGGCCAATCCAGGGGCAGGACCCTGCTAGCCAATCAGGACCCCAGGTTGTCCCAGTGCCCTGCTTGGGAGCCCCAAGGGCCAGGGTTCAAGACCTGCAGGTGTCAAGTCCTGACATTAGAGCTCCTTCCACCACGAAGTAATACTGATCTTTGCCAGTTCTGGGTCACTGCTAATGGAACTCTTACCTCTGTACAACTGGCAGAGTCCACGTCGTTGGCCATACACACCAGTTCTGGGTCACTGCTAATGGAACTCTTACCTCTGTACGACTGGCAGAGTCCACGTCGTTGGCTGTACGCGCCAGTTTTGGGTCACTGCTAATGGAACTCTTACCTCTGTACGACTGGCAGAGTCGAAATTGTTGGCTGTACACGCCAGTTCTGGGTCACTGCTAATAGAACTCTTACCTCTGTACGACTGGCAGAGTCGAAATTGTTGGCCGTACACGCCAATTATAAGTTGTATCTATTGGAGTCGCTAACATTAGATGTTGGGTTGCTATGTTCTGCCTCTCTTGCCTGGTACTGGAGTTATGTTAAATATAACGGAATCTCAGAAACGGGGTAAATTAAAAGAATCCAGCATTTTAAAGCAACTCAATATTTTTCAGAAAATCTCATCATTTTTGCCCTCCTGATTGCTGAGAGTTTAGGGTTGTCGATATAGCAGCTCTTCCCAGCTGGCTCAGTCGTCTGAGGCCAGTGTATGTTCTAGAGAGGCTGGCATTGGTAGTAGTTACTGAACAAAATAACGTTATTTTTGTAAGAATGAAGAAGACAGCATCAGAGGCCCCCTCCCTGCCCCCAGAGCATTGGTCTGTGGCAACAGTAAAGTTTGCTTCGATGCATTTCCCTACTTCTGTAACGTGATGCAGGTTTCCATACTTGCAAGCTTCGGGATTTCTTGGGTCCGTGTAACTCTAGCTTTGAGAGTCCTTGGTGACTATTACTTATTCCTTTGTATTATAACTACACCATCATTGTTAGGTTTTTGCCTTTCAGTCAGTAGTACCCTTTGCCCTGCTTTCAGCTTAAATATGTTTATCTGGGAATTCAGTACCCTCTCGCAAGAGGAGCTGGTAGATGGAGTTTGCATCCAGTCAGTTTATGTAGCTATTGTAGGAATTGTGTAGAGCTGGCAGGTCAATCTGTGGTTTGCCGCACCATGGCAGTCTAAGCCCCGCATGGTCTCTATTCATACATGTATCCAGCACATGAGTACTTATCTTGGGCAGAAGGTTATAAGCCATATCTGCAATCAGCAGAAACTCCCACTTCAATTTCCCCAAATCTCAGAAGATTTAAAAATGAACAAAAAGTTGCTGCTGAGTTTGCTGACTGAAGTGATTATGTACCCCCAATAAGCCGAGAGTAATTTTGATTTACAATCACATCTTTGTCCTCGTGGAAATAGCCTTCTACAGCAGAACAACAGGAGATGAAAATGGATTAACCATTCGGCCCAGGAATACACAAAAGCAGAGCTCCGCTTGAAGCTTACACAAAATTCCCATAGCTTTAGTTTAGATGATTGCCTGACATGACAAACTGTGCTAAGAATTGTAGGAAATTGGAATTCCCAACTAAGGCTGAGCCCTGACTTTTTGTAAGCATTTATACATACGTAAAGCGACACCTCAAGAATTCAAATTAATCTTTTATTGGGTGAGATTGTATGGCAATGAAAGAGAAAATGTTCTTTGGCATGTCTGTGTACAGGGCCTAAATAAATGTATTTAAGCTGGTAAACAGGAAAACAGCAAGTAAATATTAGTTTAAAACACTGCAGCTACAATGTATATTGTGGTCTGTTCTTTAGAGAGAAAACAGAAAAAGTTCAGTCTGCCCTGGGTTGCATGTGCTCTGCACCTATAATTTCTGCTGAGAAGCACAGCACATCTACCCCATGTGACCAGGACCCACATGCTGTGCTTGCCGGGTGTCCATCGCGGTGCTGGGATACAGCGCTAGAGCAGGAGGGTGGGGTGACTGGGACCCGCATGCTGTGCTTGCCGGGTGTCCATCGCGGTGCTGGGATACAGCGCTAGAGCAGGAGGGTGGGGTGACTGGGACCCGCACGCTGTGCTTGCCGGGTGTCCCATCGCAGTGCTGGAGCAGAAGGACTGAGTACCACAGGACTCGCAAATACTTCAGGGCCCTGGAGTCAAGAAATAGCTAGTTCTGTTTTGAAAAATAAACTGAAATGCTGCACAGATCAGCTGGTGTTGAAACAGAAATGTTCAGTAGTCTGCCTTTGGGATTAATAATGGAGGTGGTCTTCCCCAAAGTAGCCTGGACACACGGCTAGCTTCATTCTGACGGGAATTTGTATGCTTACATGCCAGCAGCTTGACGACTCAAGTACCAAGTCCACTGGTGTTTGCGAATAGTATCAGCATTGCAAGGTTCCTCCTCTGTGGCAATTGCTGGGCCCCTTTGCGTCTGCCATAGCTGTCCTGCCATCCGCTTCAGTAGGTTCTCGCTCTCTCTTACCTCTTTGGTGGAACTAGTGCCCGGAGCCTTTGTGGAAAGGGTAGGGGATATAAACCTAACCAGCCTTGCTCTTCTTGACTGCACTTCCTTTGCTGCAGGTGGATGACTTGAAGGCCAAGCTGGCAGCCCAGGAGGTGGAGCTGAAACAGAAGAATGAAGACGCTGACAAGCTAATCCAGGTGGTAGGGGTGGAGACAGAGAAAGTGAGTAAGGAGAAGGCGATTGCTGACGAGGAGGAGCAGAAGGTGGCTCTGATCACCCAGGAAGTCAAGCAGAAACAAAAGGACTGTGAAGAGGACCTGGCAAAAGCAGAACCAGCCCTTGCAGCTGCCCAGGAGGCTCTTAACACACTCAATAAGGTACAGTCTGGGGGAGATGCCCAGCTATGATGTTATCGCAGGAGGGATACCTTCTCCCGGCTCTGAGGGTACTTAAACTAATTTATTAACCTAACTCAGATAGTGTTATAAGCTCAGCCAATGCAGCGTGAAGCTGCAGACTCTGGCCTCAGGGCTACTACGTTAGTGTCTCTCTCTGTCAGAGGCAACATGGTCCAGTGACTAGAACAAGAGGTTGGGCATTTCGGCTCCTGCCTTCATTCAAGTCTTGGGGTGCTTGCACGTAAGGCAGGAGGGAGAGGGGAACCGCCGTGATTATAAATCACATCAGGATGGTTGACGCGCAAAGTTCAGCTCGTGTGCATCAGCTTTTTCACATGATTAGCCCATTCCTGCCATGATTTTGGTGATGGGAGGCAGGGCTGGAAATCCAGTCTAAAATCCAGACTGAAAATCTAGTCTAAGCTGCCTAGTCCTGCCCTGAGGCAGGATCCTCTCTGCCTTCAGCATCCCTGGCAGAGGCCTTCTGTCCTAGTGGTTCCTGCCAACCTCCAGGGAAGGAGAGTCCGCCACCTTCCCTAGCAGCAGCTTGTTCCATGGCTGAGCTGTGCCCGTGTCCACAGCATGCTATCTAGCAGGCTAGAGCCACAGTAGAGGAGGTGGCGGCAGCAGCAACAACAGTGATGAGGGTGATGATGATGATTATTATAAGCATTTGTATAGCGCCAGCTGTGTACCTGGTATTTTCCAGAACAATAAGATGGACGCGGTCCCTGCCTATGACTTACAATCTAATAGATACGGAGAGGGGACATAGGGAGAGACAAGGGGGAAACGGTGGATTCAGTGCTTAATGTAGGGCTGGAGAACCTTTTCCCTCCTAGTGGCCACCTTTTGTAAATGGATATAAGCTCCAAGGTCTGCTGGGGATGCTTAAGGGTGGGCGGTAACTTGGTAAGAGGAGGGTCCAGAGGATGAGTCGGTGTCACAGGTCTGACCCCGCTCCTTGTGTGCTGCTCTCCCATGAGCTCAAGTCTGCCAGTGCGTGAGGGCTGGGACTGGAACGGGGCCACTCCCTCCTCCCCCGTGGGGGCCTGAGGACGGTTCCCCAGCCTTGGTTTAATGGCACCAAAGGCAGGTAGACCTTCCTGCACCAAACCCTTGGTGATTGAAAAGCAGGATTAAATCAAGCAGGCGAGAGTGCTACGCAGAAGAAGAAATGAAAACAAAGTAAAACAGACTGCGGTGGTTAAAGGGCATCGTTTAAAAATCAGAGAAGATGAATACTTTCAAACCAGCAAAGGATCCGGTAAACATGGGGCGATGGGATGAGCAGGCCCCACCAGTTACCTTGATTGGAACAGACATACAGCCATTCATATATATTTGCATAAATGAAGACGAACTCACCCATGCAGAGACAGACACGCTCTCCAGTGGCAGGTGGAGACAGGACATTAGCACAGCCAGTCTCAGGAGTATAGGACTGTATCTGGGTTGCCTGGTCTTGCTGGCATCCGGCTCAGAGGGCAACCTGGAGACTGGGTCCAGCAGAGAGGATGGGCCTGTCGAGGTGAGGAGTAGGCAGGTGGAATCTCTAACTGGAAGCTCACAGAACCGCAGCTGACCTCGCTCTGATCCAGGAAACCTTCATGGGGCTCCTGGGCTAGTCAGTGTGGGGGATCCCAGGACAGGATCAGGGGTAACCTAGGTCCTTGCAGGGATGCCGGTCCAAGTAGCCTCTTGGCTTCAGTATCTCTGCACTTCAGGGATAGCAGATTGGCAACTCTCCTTGTCTAGAAGCCTGGAGGACCTGGATTCTAGACCGGACAGGGACTTGGCTAAGTAGAACTTTTATTTGTATTTGCAGAAGTGGAGGTGTGGGTTAGAGGAGATGCTGTTTCCCCTTCCCTGCCCAAACCAGGTAACAGGTTTCCATTTGACTGGCACTCTTTGGTACGCTCCTGTGCCAGGAAGCAAAATCACAACACAAAGAGAAAATGTGTACATCTCATCAGTTTTGGTTGCATGCTGAACTGTACAACAGCTCATTAATGAAAGATTAATGGGAAGTTCCAAGTTTCCCTAGAGACCTTTTGCAGCAACATTTACAGAGCTCCAGAAGTCATGTCCTCCTCCTTACCTGCTCCTTGGGGAGCTTGACCTATCTGCTGACATGAATAATCATCTCTATGGTGTGTTTATTAATAATAAGCTACAGCCAGTGCGATAAATGTGTTTATAGTGCACTGTTCTATGTTGCGGTAATGGAGGAAGCCATTGAGAAATTTATATTGTTAGTTGGGAGGGGCCTTTGCTCAGTCAGTAGCTACGGAAGGACAAATGCTCGTTTTAACAAGCATTTGATTTGTGAGGGGCAGCATTTAGTGATTGTGGTTGGGGCATGCTGCCAGGAGAGAGGTGTGGTGGCCCAGTTGTTCCAGTCTTGGGTTGCAAGTTCTCCCGCTTCTTCTCCAAGACACGTTCTTTACAGAAGAACAGAGGCCATGTTCGTCACTGAGGTTTCCCTGAAACGATGTGACATGTCCATGGGGGCTTTATCTGTAACTCTGGACAGGCACAGGGAGAATCCTCTGCACCCCCAGTATCTGGCAGGTTGAGGAGGGGAAGTGCTAGCAAATGTTGATTGTACACGTTGGAGGAGTGTACTGGGAAAGGGGACTCAGCGTGGAGCTTTGCTAATCTGTACGATACGTACGCATTGCTCACTCTTCAAATCATTCTAAGATACCGTGATGGGGTTTCTTGGAGCCGAGGCAGCCACCAGGGTTTCTGCAAGGGGGCTGTTGTCACTTCATGTCTTTGCACGTTTTTGCATTCCTACTCCATCTGGGGAATATTTCCACTAATTTAGAGGATTTTTTTCAAAAACAAACCTTGGTGTTTGTGGTTTGAAAAAAGATGCCTTTGTTCCAACTAGCAAAGAGACAAAGCATTTCGACACCAGAAGAAGAATCATTCAGATCTTGCAAATACAGTGGTGCTGTTAGAAATTCCTTATTCAAGGGTAAACATCCCATGCAACCTAACATCACCGTTCTACCTCATGAGGAGGCTTTGTGCCCTCCAGCATTTGGCTGCTGCCACCCAGACTGCTCTGATTGGCTGGGAGCAAGAGACCTGTGTTGTCCCAGATGGATTAGAGGAAGCCACGCCCTGTGATCTGGGCAAGCAGCACCCTGCTACGTTTGATATAAAGTTGCTGTGGTCCTTCCTTGGGTGCTGTGCCTGCCGAGTAGCCAGAGTTGGGAGCAGTCTGGTGCATAAGGAAAGTGTGTATCTAGGGTCTCGGTGTGAAGAGGAGGAGCAAGGACTGCCCCCCTTGCCACAAGGCAACGGGTGCTAGGAATGGGGTGTAACTCTCCAGATGAGGAGCACCAGAGGCAGCTCCAGGTCTTTCCGCACAGTGGATGCAATGACCAGTCCCAGCAGTAGGTGGAGTAGATTGTTTGATCATGAAACTCTCCGTTCAGATTCTACAGTTAGTTACCCCTTCCTTTGCACCCACGACATGCTCCTGTCCACTGCTCAGGTACAGAGGGATTTTTCTCCCTTGATCTTGAATGTCCATGTGTCTTGATTATGAGAATAAAACTAAGACAGGAAGAAGGTGGCAGAGCAGGAGTCCCTGGTGTTGGGCCCAGGTCTAACTCTCATGACTCATGTAATTTTTCTTGGCTAGATTTAACCGATCCTTGGCAGACCTCGCCTCAATCCCTGCTGAGTGAGTGGAGCACATGTCTCCTCCTCTACTGCCCTGCCTCAGAGTTTACATGGATCACGCACCCCGTGCACCTGCTACTCCGGGCTCAGGGTTTTGTAGCAATCTTAGGGAGGGAGTGGGAAGTGGCCGTCGGGATTCTGTAGGAGGCTTTGAAAACTGCAGTGCAGCACTTCTCTGGTGAATGGTGAACAAGAACCAACTTACAGTGTCTCCCTGATGCTCAAAGCACCCAAATCTTTTCTCAGCCCAAAGAATTCAGCCAAGCATTTTCTTCTCGTTTGGGGAATCTGGCTGTTGTGAGCAGTGTCCTATACAGACAGTAGAGATGCGCGCCGGAAATAGTTCTCTAGGGAGATGCATCTGAGATACAAACACTCAGTGTATCCTGGATACCGTGTGCACTAGCCAGGATTGATTTTGAGTCTCGACCCCTGCATCCTGGGTACAAGGATTTCTCACATAAAATTAAAGCCCCATTTATCCAAATTCCCAATTAAAAATCATTTTTAAAGCCCAGGGCACGGGGGACATGTCTCCTTCCCCCCCCCCCCCCCCAATTTTCAGAAGCTCTATAGGATACGTACGCTGCCCACCCCCACTCCTGTGTGCTTCCCTCCCCCCCTCACTTTATCAGCAGTTATCAGTTGTCCATGTCTGTAGCTCAAAACACACATTGTTTATTTCAGGAAGTGTTAATTTTTGTTTTTTGTTTTCACACTGGATAAATCTGCAAAATCTAATTGTGCATTTTTAATGGTCTGGGAGTTGTTTGAAGGGACACAACTGGCTCACATCTAACAAGCCAGGGGAGGCTTCTGTGCCACTAGAGGGTTTCATTGCTTTGCATTTGATGAGTCACAATATTTAAAATTCCAAGTGCTGCTCCAGGCTTCAAAGCCACTCTCTCAGATTGATAGCTCTGAAGCCTGACTCCATTACTGGCTAAGTAAAAAGAAAACCCATTCATTTTCATCTAACAACCTTGTTTTCCCTTTTCAGAACAATCTGACAGAACTGAAGTCATTTGGATCGCCGCCTTCAGCTGTCAGCAATGTCAGTGCTGCTGTGATGGCACTGATGGCTCCAGGCGGGAAGGTTCCCAAGGACAGAAGCTGGAAGGCTGCAAAGGTTGCCATGACCAGAGTGGATGGCTTCCTGGACTCCTTGGTCAACTTCGACAAGGAGAATATACATGAAAACTGCCTGAAAGCCCTCCAGCCGTACCTCCAGGACCCCGAATTTAACCCCGAATTTGTGGCCTCCAAGTCCTGCGCGGCGGCTGGCCTCTGTTCCTGGGTCATCAATATTGTGCGATTCTACAAGGTGTACTGTGATGTGGAACCAAAGCGTCAGGCCCTGAGTAAAGCCAATGCAGACCTGGCTGTTGCACAGGACAAGCTAGTGAATATCAAAGCCAAAATTGCGGTAAGTGGAAAAGCTCAAGACGGGCGGCTGTAAACTCAGGTAGTAGTTTAAACTGGAGTTGTTGCTGTCCAGAGACAAAGCCTTCGGTAGGACATTTCTATGCAGCGCATGGGGTGTTGTAGGCTAAGGAGATCATCCGAGTTCAGCCACAGGCTGCTCCATGGTCCCTGCTTGCCCACAGGTCTTTGGAAGAGTGGAACCGAGGATTCCGGTGTCCTTTGGACCAGGCTTACCACAGGGCAACCGCAGCAGGACCTGTTCTTTTCTTTACTTCCTGGCCCCTGCAGTAGCCCCCATTTTCACCAGGTCAGGGTTCAGGAGCCTCCACTCCCTCCCTGTGTGGCCCTAAACATGACCTCCTCTAGGGTCTTTCAGAGGTGGCAGGACCACTTCAGAATCCCATTCAAATGGAAAATTCCGGGACATAAAACTTTGTTAAAAAAGAGACTCAACTAAAAGTCTTTTAGAAGAGCGCAGCTAACACCTCCTTCACCCCCAGTTATATCGCCAGTCTAAAAATTCTGTCTCTTTCCCAATAATCTGAGCGTCTGGAAATGAACAGCTCAGATCTTCTCGCCTAGTTCCTTGTCTCTTCCGGTAGAATCCTCCATCCCATTCCAGTCAGCCTACACCACCCTGCACACAGCTTTTGCTTACCCTCAGAATGCCTAACAAATTGTATGCAAATTGCTGTCCAGCAGCATCCCTTACCGCTCTAGCAGAGCTGCCCTCAGAGGTGGTGCTGGGCTCCTCCAGGACTTTGGTTCTGGGGGACTTCAATATCCACGCCAATGCCGGCCTTGTCGGGGCGGAGCGAGAATTCATGGCCGCCATGAATTTGCCCCAGGAGGTTATCTGCCCGACCCACGTGGGGGGGCACACCCTCGACCTGATCTTCGGTTCTGGCCTTGAGGCGGGGGGTCCAGTTGTGGGGGAGGTTACAGCGGTGCCCTTGTCATGGACGGACATTATCTCCTTCAGGCCAATCTTCTAGCGCACCCCCTCCAGAACGGGAAAGGACCAGTTAGGATGGTCCGCCCTCGGAGGCTGATGGAACCCCAGCAGTTCCAGGAGGTCCTGAGGGAGTTAACCTTGGACTTGGACCGTGACTCTGTCGATGAGCTGGTCCAGCGTTGGAACAGCTTGCTGGAGGAGGCCATTGACAGGGTGGCTCCGAGACACCCTCTGCCTTGGTCTCGTCACCGCAGGGCCCCTTGGTTTACTGAGGGGCTGCGGTGTATGAAGCGAGTAGGCAGGTGTCACAGGACGGGAGGAGGTCACACACGCACTGCCTTGGTAGACCCGGTCAGAGCAGGAATCTGGCGATGGTAGAATGCCCGTCAGGATAGTGATTGGGCCTTTACCTCTAATTAAAGAGAACAGGCCCCTATCATCATAGGGCGCTACTGACCGAGGAACCAAGGCTGCCCCAAAACACTCAGTTCCACACTCGCGCAACACGGGAAGGAATACGCAGTGGGGTCACCGTAGGGGTGTGTGCTAGGGACCGGGGGTAGGGATTACACAGGGCACTCACCTCCGACGCTGGGGGACCCAGAGGCGGGAAGGGAAGGGGAACACGCACACACTCACCAATCACGCTCTCACTCGTTGTCCACACACACCAGTATTCCAGAGGTAAGGTCCAGGCAGGGGAATTCACTCGCACGGGGCGCACACAGTTGTATGCTCAGTTGTTCTGCACGCTCCAAGTCACACAGGGCCGGTTTCCACTAATCACCAGCGCCGCTCCTGGGGCGGCGCTGGTTCTTAATCTCGAAGCCCCGCCCCCGGACGTGCCCGCAGCCACTCTGAGTGGCGCTTCGGTCTTCTGGGGGTGCCTTCTTGGAGGTCCCCTGTGTTAAGCGGGGGCCCACAATGGAGAGGCCATTCTCGGTGGCCGGGTCGCGCCTTTGGAACTCCCTTCCGGAGGAAGCTCGCCTGACCCCCAGCCTGTTGACATTCCGACGAAGTTGCAAAACCTGGCTGTTCGCCCAGGCCTTGTGGGAGGGTGGGGTAAGTTGTTTTTTTTTTTAGCCCCCCACCTTATTTATTGTTTATTTATTAGCCCTGTTTTAATTGCTTGTATGGTTATTGATGGTTTTAAATTGTTTTTATGTATGTTTTATTGTTGGAAGCCGCCCTGGGCTGCTTGCAGGAGGGGCAGGGTATACATTTATTAAATAAATAAATAAATAAATTCAAAATAATATATCACATGGGGATTATGAAATTCCATTTCCAATTGAAGGGATACCTATTATTGAGATACCTATATAAGGTATACCTTATAATAGGGATAGCTATTATAAGGGATATCTATAATTATCCCTACGGAAGGGATAATTATAGGTTATAATTAGGCGGGAGCCTGATGGTTGGGGGTGTGGTGTGTTCACCCTTGCCGTGGTTGGACCATTGCCTCCTGCAAACCTCTATCCTACTGTGCTGGCCCTACTGTAGGGGTACAGGACCAGTTTGGTTGGTCCACCCCATGAGACTTATGGAACCAGAAAGGTTCCAGAATTCTCTTGGGGAATTTCCTGTTGACCTCGATAGCTGCTCCATTGATGACCTCATGGCCTTGTAGAACAGCTGGCTGGCTGAGGCCATTGCTGTGGGTAGCTCCCAGGCATCCGCTTCCGCTGTGCCAGCTCCCCATGGTTCACGGAGGACCTGGGATGTCTGAAGCATGAAGGGAGGCAGTTGGAGTGTCGATGGCGTTGTGCTCATGCCCAAGACGATCAACTACAGCATACAGCTTTTTTGAAGTTCTATGCCATTGTGGCGAGGGCAGCAAAGAAGCGGTTCTTTACTGCACGTATTGCGTCCGCTTAGTCTTGTCCAGCAGAGCTGTTCTGGGTGGTGAGAGGTCTGATCGATCCAGCCTGTCTTTCCCTGGAATCAGATTCGTCCATAGCCCGTTGTGACATGTATTTGAAGTACTTTGTGGACAAAATTGCTCTCATTGAGCACGACTTTGACTCTACCATTTCAGAGACAGTGGCTGAGTCAGAGGTTAGGAATGCCCTGTCTGGTTGTGTTTTGTGGGAGGAAGTTCAATTGGCGATACCTGCTGATGCGGTCGATGTGCTGGGGTCTGTTCGAGTCACAACTTGTGAGTTAGATCCATGCCCGTCCTGGTTAGCAAGAACTACCAGGGTGACAGTGGGGCCAGTGCTGGTGGGGGTTATCACTGCCTCTCTTCTGGAGAGGAGGGTGCCGGGTTGGCTCAAGGAGGCTGTGGTCTGGCCCCTCTTCAAAAAAAACATTGCTTGATGTTGATGCCCCGGCCAGTTACCGACCTGTCTCTTACCTTTCCTTTTCAGGGAAGGTTATTCAATGGGTAGTGGCTTGTCAGCTCCAGGTGCATCTGGATGGCATTGGTTTCCTTGATCCCAGTCAGTCTGGTTTTTGCCCGGGTTACGGTATGGAGACAGTGCTTGTGGCCTTGGTTGACAATCTATTAGTAGAATTGGACGTGGGTCGTATGACCCTTTTGGTCCTATTAGCTCTTTCTGCAGCTTTTGATACTGTTAACCATGAGTTGTTGGTGACACGCCTGCAGGATCTGGCAAGGGTGGACGGAACTGTTTTGCAGTGGTTCTGTTTCTATTTCGTAGATAGATCACAGCGGGTGGTGCTTGACGATTGCTGGCCTCCCGTGTGGGGTCCCGCAGTGTTCTATTTTGTCCTCTCTATTATTTAACATGTATATGAAACTGCTCGGGGAGATCATGTGCAGCTGGGGGGTTCGCTGCCATCAGGATGCAGATGATGCCCAGCTGTATTTATCATTTTCATCCTACCCAGGTCCTGCTGTCTCATTGCTCTCCCGGTGCTTGGCCGCTGTGGGGGATTGGATGAGGTCAAGCTGACTGAGGCTCAATCCTGATAAGACTGAGGTGATGTTAGTAGGCGGGACCGGGGTTATGAATGAGGAAGTCTCCCCTGTCCTCCTTTGGCTCCATCTGTGCAGAGCGTGGGGGTGCTCCTGGATCCGCAGCTGCGTCTGGATTCCCAGGTTTTGGCTGTGGCCAGGGGCGCCTTTCGCCAGTTACATCTGGTGAAGAGGCTCCGCCCATATGTTTCGGACTGCGATCTTGCCACTATCATCCACGTGTTTGTCACCTCGAGACTCGACTATTGCAATGCGCTGTACATGGGGCTGCCCTTGGAGACTGTTTGGAACCTGCAGCTAGTGTGGAATGCAGTGACCCGATTCCTAAGTGGCACGGGCTTCAGGGAGCACATAGCACCGGTGCTTCAAGCACTGCACTGGCTGCCTATTGTCTTCCGAGCCCAATTCAGGGGACTGGTTTTGACCTATAAAGCCCTTCATGGTCTGGGCCCTGCTTATCTGAGTGATCACCGCCTGCCCGGTCCCTGTGGACATCTGCGGGCGCCCTCCTGGATATCCCGTATTAT
>QEPC01011341.1:427545-442771 GCA_003113815.1 Sphenodon punctatus
TTTTTTTTTTTAGCCCCCCACCTTATTTATTGTTTATTTATTAGCCCTGTTTTAATTGCTTGTATGGTTATTGATGGTTTTAAATTGTTTTTATGTATGTTTTATTGTTGGAAGCCGCCCTGGGCTGCTTGCAGGAGGGGCAGGGTATACATTTATTAAATAAATAAATAAATAAATTCAAAATAATATATCACATGGGGATTATGAAATTCCATTTCCAATTGAAGGGATACCTATTATTGAGATACCTATATAAGGTATACCTTATAATAGGGATAGCTATTATAAGGGATATCTATAATTATCCCTACGGAAGGGATAATTATAGGTTATAATTAGGCGGGGGCCTGATGGTTGGGGGTGTGGTGTGTTCACCCTTGCCGTGGTTGGACCATTGCCTCCTGCGAACCTCTATCCTACTGTGCTGGCCCTACTGTAGGGGTACAGGACCAGTTTGGTTGGTCCACCCCATGAGACTTATGGAACCAGAAAGGTTCCAGAATTCTCTTGGGGAATTTCCTGTTGACCTCGATAGCTGCTCCATTGATGACCTCATGGCCTTGTAGAACAGCTGGCTGGCTGAGGCCATTGCTGTGGGTAGCTCCCAGGCATCCGCTTCCGCTGTGCCAGCTCCCCATGGTTCACGGAGGACCTGGGATGTCTGAAGCATGAAGGGAGGCAGTTGGAGTGTCGATGGCGTTGTGCTCATGCCCAAGACGATCAACTACAGCATACAGCGTTTTTGAAGTTCTATGCCATTGTGGCGAGGGCAGCAAAGAAGCGGTTCTTTACTGCACGTATTGCGTCCGCTTAGTCTTGTCCAGCAGAGCTGTTCTGGGTGGTGAGAGGTCTGATCGATCCAGCCTGTCTTTCCCTGGAATCAGATTCGTCCATAGCCCGTTGTGACATGTATTTGAAGTACTTTGTGGACAAAATTGCTCTCATTGAGCACGACTTTGACTCTACCATTTCAGAGACAGTGGCTGAGTCAGAGGTTAGGAATGCCCTGTCTGGTTGTGTTTTGTGGGAGGAAGTTCAATTGGCGATACCTGCTGATGCGGTCGATGTGCTGGGGTCTGTTCGAGTCACAACTTGTGAGTTAGATCCATGCCCGTCCTGGTTAGCAAGAACTACCAGGGTGACAGTGGGGCCAGTGCTGGTGGGGGTTATCACTGCCTCTCTTCTGGAGAGGAGGGTGCCGGGTTGGCTCAAGGAGGCTGTGGTCTGGCCCCTCTTCAAAAAAAACATTGCTTGATGTTGATGCCCCGGCCAGTTACCGACCTGTCTCTTACCTTTCCTTTTCAGGGAAGGTTATTCAATGGGTAGTGGCTTGTCAGCTCCAGGTGCATCTGGATGGCATTGGTTTCCTTGATCCCAGTCAGTCTGGTTTTTGCCCGGGTTACGGTATGGAGACAGTGCTTGTGGCCTTGGTTGACAATCTATTAGTAGAATTGGACGTGGGTCGTATGACCCTTTTGGTCCTATTAGCTCTTTCTGCAGCTTTTGATACTGTTAACCATGAGTTGTTGGTGACACGCCTGCAGGATCTGGCAAGGGTGGACGGAACTGTTTTGCAGTGGTTCTGTTTCTATTTCGTAGATAGATCACAGCGGGTGGTGCTTGACGATTGCTGGCCTCCCGTGTGGGGTCCCGCAGTGTTCTATTTTGTCCTCTCTATTATTTAACATGTATATGAAACTGCTCGGGGAGATCATGTGCAGCTGGGGGGTTCGCTGCCATCAGGATGCAGATGATGCCCAGCTTGTATTTATCATTTTCATCCTACCCAGGTCCTGCTGTCTCATTGCTCTCCCGGTGCTTGGCCGCTGTGGGGGATTGGATGAGGTCAAGCTGACTGAGGCTCAATCCTGATAAGACTGAGGTGATGTTAGTAGGCGGGACCGGGGTTATGAATGAGGAAGTCTCCCCTGTCCTCCTTTGGCTCCATCTGTGCAGAGCGTGGGGGTGCTCCTGGATCCGCAGCTGCGTCTGGATTCCCAGGTTTTGGCTGTGGCCAGGGGCGCCTTTCGCCAGTTACATCTGGTGAAGAGGCTCCGCCCATATGTTTCGGACTGCGATCTTGCCACTATCATCCACGTGTTTGTCACCTCGAGACTCGACTATTGCAATGCGCTGTACATGGGGCTGCCCTTGGAGACTGTTTGGAACCTGCAGCTAGTGTGGAATGCAGTGACCCGATTCCTAAGTGGCACGGGCTTCAGGGAGCACATAGCACCGGTGCTTCAAGCACTGCACTGGCTGCCTATTGTCTTCCGAGCCCAATTCAGGGGACTGGTTTTGACCTATAAAGCCCTTCATGGTCTGGGCCCTGCTTATCTGAGTGATCACCGCCTGCCCGGTCCCTGTGGACATCTGCGGGCGCCCTCCTGGATATCCCGTATTATTGGCGGGTTTGGCAGAACAGGAGGGTGTTCCTGGCAGCTACACCGTCGCTGTGGAATTCCCTCTCAGTGGAGGTTGGCGGAGAGGAGCTGGGTTGGGGGGTGGGAATGTTCTTTGTTTTTTTTCTTTTATGCATTAGCTGGGGTTTTACAAACTTTATAAAATATTATTTATTTATGTTGTAATTGTTTTTATACAAAATTATAAGCCGTTCCAAGTCGCCTAGGTGAGTGGGGTGGGGTAAAAATATAAAAATAAATAAATAAATACTATAAAACTATTCATTAAATTTATTTATTGTATTTATTAGCATTTTTACCCTGCTCGTCCCTGAAGACTCAGGGTGGCTCACAAAGATATAAAACATTAAAAATATACTCCAACCCCATCCCACCAACACCCACCACCTAATTCCTACCCTTGCCCACCAAATGCTTTTCTAAAAAGAAATGTCTTGCTCTTCCTCCAAAAAACGCCCATGTTCGCACTCACATGGACCTTTGAGGGAGGGAGTTCCACAGTATTAGGGCAGCCGGCGAGAATGCCTCCCCCTCCCCCCCCCTCCTTGTGGGGTCAACTGAAGGGGCTGCGATGTGTTGAACGCTGTGGTTAATTTGCTGTGGGATGGTGCCTTCCGTTGATAAAACAAAAAACACAAAAAACTTTTTGGGGTTCTGTAGTGAATTTAATAGACTGATTGAAGCACTAACCAAGAGAATATTGTGCACATCTGTAACTATTGAAAGGATGCTATGAGTTTCCTATATGCTTTATTTGCTTGCTATATGCTCCATAGTAACTTTTAGTTTATGAATATTGAAAATGCATATTAGGAGGAAAACAGGCTGGCAGGAGGAGAGAGAAATATGCTGACAGGGATACATTCTTGTCATCAACAAAAGGAAAGGCCCCAGCAGGAACAGAGCTAGCAAGAATTGTTCATTCCCAGAACAAGGTTGCAGATAAGAACCAAGCAATGCAATAAAGGAAAATGGCCTGGTCAGACAGTGAGACGCCTTAGAGAAAGGGACATGGGTAACTCATGGCCAAGGATCAGGCCTCCCATCTGGAGGGAGGGGTAGGCAGGATCCAACTGGTCAGTACATCCCATAATGACGGTGACTAAGCAGAAAGTACCCCAAATCTGAACAGCCAATGGGAGAACTTCCTAGACTTAGCACTGACAACCCCGCACTCTGGATAATCATAAGGCAGTCACTGGATAAAAGGACCAGCTCTAGACAGGGAAGATGCCCTGCATGGTACTGTCTGATCGGCTGCTCAGGTAGCTGCCAGCTGATAGATGCTTGGCCCTTTCCGACGCTCTCAAAGGCTGTGAAAAGCCAGACTCCAGCAGCTAGGTTCCTAGATAGACCTCGATTGGGCCCTCGCCCTGCCTTTCCTCTTGAGACCAGACCTGAGACCTCTGATGCGTAAGCACTCATATGTATGTACTTATGTGTGTGTGCTTGCTGTCCGAGTAGGTGAAGACTGCTGCCATATGCAAGTGTATTGGTGCTGTATTACTGCTGTAGTCTCAGTTCTTTCTATATTGATATAGTAATAAACATCTGTCTATTTAAAGGACTTTGCCATCTGTTTCATAGTGCCTCTGCCCAGATCCTGGAATTGGGAGCTGCCTGCCAGGGGTCTAAGTCCAGGGTCATTGTTGTGTGGGGGTGTCTGCACGGTTTGGGGCCATTGCGGTGTGGGGGCATCTGTGTGGTCGGGGGCCATTGCGGCATGGGGGCATTCGCGCGGTCGGGGCCATTGCAGTGTGGGGGCATCTGCGCGGTTGGGGGCATTGCAGTGTGGGGGCATCCGCATGGTTGGGAGCCTTTGTGGTGGGAGATGTCCATGCAGTCTGGGGTCATCGTTGTGTGGGGGCGTCTGCACGGTTTGGGGCCATTGCGGCGTGGGGGCATTCGCGCAGTCGAGGGCCATTGCGGTGTGGGGGCATCTGCGTGGTCGGGGGCCATTGCAGTGTGGGGGCATCTGCGTGGTCGGGGGCCATTGCGGTGTGGGGGCATTCGCGCGGTCGGGGCCATTGCGGTGTGGGGCATTCGCGCGGTCGGGGCCATTGCGGTGTGGGGCATTCGCGTGGTCGGGGCCATTGCGGTGTGGGGGCATCTGCGTGGTCGGGGGCCATTGCGGTGTGGCAGCATCTGCGTGGTCGGGGGCCATTGCGGTGTGGGGGCATTCGCGCGGTCGGGGGCCATTGCGGCGTGCAGACGTCGGTGAGGTTGGGGGCATTTGTGGCTTGGGGCCATCTTCACAGGGAGAAGGGACACTTTAATTTAGCAGAGGGAGGTAAAACAGGAGCCACTGGCTAGAAATTAAAGTGGGACAAATTCAAATGTGAAATGAGGCCCAATGTTTTCACCGTGAAGGTGAGTGGCTATTGTTTAAGAGGTCAGACTGAGTGATCTCCGTGGGTCTAGGGGACCTTAAATTCTGTTAAATCTATTAATCTAACCCTGGGTGGTTTTGATAGTGCTGGAGACCCTACTCCCCCAGTATGGCAGAGCTCCAGGGCAAGGATGGGAGGATGCAGAAATTCAAACTGCTTTCACAGCTTGTTTTGGACTTTAAAAAGGTTTTTGCTTTAAGATGTTGTTTCTTTTTCCACAAACAGCATCTCAATGAAAACCTGGTAAAACTGACAGCTAAATTTGAGACGGCCACTTCAGACAAACTAAAGTGTCAGCAAGCAGCTGAAGCTACTGCCAGCACCATCTCTCTTGCAAACCGACTGGTGAGTAGTCTCAATAGATGGAACTTTAATGATGTGCGTGGAACTTGTCAGGTGCTGTCGATATGCAGAGCCCTTTAATGCAGCATTGTCTAAGTTTTTAGAATACATTCTGTTTCAGTAAATTGTAGGAATGAAAATGCTTTTACCTTATTTCCATTAGTAGCTATTAAAGTAACTCCTTGTGTACATCTGGCTATGTCCTGGGTGCAGCTACACACCATGTGCTGTATATTCCCATGCCTACAATTGGATTGAACTGGGTGATGGGTCAGCTTCAACTGTAAATGCCCATAAGCTCACAATTTACCCTAATGTACGCACATACAACATTGCAGTCAAGAAACTGCAGTTTTACATGCTTCACTTGTGCTACTGTATTAACTGCTAACAATGTATAAATGGAGGAATATGCCTGAAAATATTTTGATACAGAAATCAAGGTAAGATAACAAATACATTAAAAACAAACAAAAGGTTATTGTGATGAAATCTGTATCTCTGTATCCTTAATAAAAAGTGTGCTTGTCTTATGGGTTCATTGACCCCAGTGCGTGATGACCTCAGAAATGTGAATAGGCCTGTCAAGGTCAATGGGGGACGTACTCCCCTGTTTCAAGTTTAGTGTGTGCTTGAGGTTAATAATGATGTGCTTAAGTGCTTTGCTAACTTGGGGCCTATCACGTCCTTTACAGTTTGTTTCTTTACATTTTAGTGCTTGTTTTTGTGACTAGTCTAAAGAGCACACTATTGCTGTGCACTGCAACTTGCCGAATAGTAGTCAAATGCTCACCTCCTCGACCTGTGTGAAAAGCATTGTTTGTGTTGACTAGTTTCATAAGGTCGTCTGTTGCTTAACGAAATCGGCTGTCTCCAAGCTGCCTCTCTTGGCCCTGTGGCAGCAGGAGATGAGGTCTGTCAGTAATATGGAAAGTGAAGATGTTAACTGGCCAGGTGACCTTGGAGCATTCCTCAGACACAGTAGTGTTTCTTCTCTTTATGTCTTTAATTTTAAAACTCTTCCATGATATCTGGCCATAGGAGTTTATTATTCTACCCTGGAACTTGGCTGCATTTCTTTTCCAAGCCTTCAGTCTTACCTGCTGCAGCGCCTTACATGATCTTGTGACTAATTGGAACTAAACACGTTTATTCAAAGTACAGACTAATTAAAAAGTTGAGCATAGAATCTCAGAGTGACAAACGTTGCAGCCTGAAATAATTGAAACAAACCACGAGCAATAAATACTAGATAAGTTTCCCATCCTGCTTTTCTTTGGCATTATGCAAACTAACAACATTCTTTCACATTTCTGCCCTTTCACCAGCAAGAGAGGCGGGTAGTTCCACAGCTATTGACAGTGGGCAGGAGGGGGAAGTTTAGATGATTAGGTTTCAGGGCTGTTGTTGAAATTACTCATAGTGAAGCCAATTAAAACATACTAGAAATGTAGCCGTGTTAGTCTAGTTATAACAAGAACAGAGAGTCCAGTGGCAGTTTAAAGACTAACAAATATTTATGAGGAAGCATCTGAGGAAGTCAGTTTGTGCTGACGAAAGCTCATGCACTAATCAATATTTGTTAGTCTTTAAAGTGCCACTGGACTTTCTGTTTCAATTAAAACATAGTAAGTAAGAAAGAAAGCAGGAACAATTAATGAGCAGGTAGGATCATCTCTTAATTAAGAGGGAGCCAGTAGAATGCAGGGTTTCATTGTGTGGCCATAGGGAGGACATTTTTGACTTCAGGCATTGTACTCTTAAAGATGATTTTGAGTCTTGCCAGATGCCTGCGTGATCTACCTACCTGCCCATTGATTAATTCAGTCAAAATGAAAAGTTTTCAGCCCAAGTGAAGTCCGTTGTTGCGATGGTAGCATGGATTGTCCTAGCCTCCCACGTGTTGTGCAGCAAAGCGCAAGGCCAAGTGTGTCACTAATAAGGAGACAGGTGTGTTAACGTGGGTTGGTGTGTGTCCTAGAAACTGATACCAACCCTACAAGGATTTTTCATTTCTGGCTCGAAGCGCTGAGGAGAACACATTCCTGACCGTCCTCTTGAACTTGTTGCAGCTCCTCCAGGAATTGCCAGGAAAATAAAGTCTGGTTCCATGAAGTCATTACTTGATAGGGGCCTCGATTCTGTTGAAGAAAATGAGCCGCTGGCTCCCCCCCAAGATTGGGCAGTCTGTCTGTCTGTCACTCCCTGTTCTGGGCTCACCTTTGGTTGCAGAGTTGGTTGTCTCTCTGCCCCACCCCCCCTCTCTCTCACACTCACGCTCACTCCTGCTGCTGCTGCCCATAGTATTCTCAGCTGCCACCAGCTTGTGGACTGAGGTTGGGTTTCCTTCCAGCTCTGGTCCCCACTGATTCCTGGCCTACGGTACAAGCGTGGTCTTCTGGGTAAAGCACTGGTCTAAGGAGTTCTGCTTCTGGCACTCACAGAAGCTAAGTACGTGTGCTTCAGCATGGCACATAGCCCACTATATTCATTAAGTGCTTTAAGATCTTCAGGTGAAAGGAGAAAGACCCAAGTGCACCGCACGCTGTTACCCTGAAACACATTTGAAGTTGAACTTGTCTCCAGGCATTTTCCTTTCTTTTTCTTTACCCCTCCCCCCCCTTCCATGCCCACTAAGAAAGCAAGACAAACATTGTTCCCCAAGAACAAAGGCATACTCTTGCTTTATTCATCTTTGTTAGCAACACCTCCCGGTTCTTCCTTCTTCATAAGTTTCCAAAGCAATTTCTGAAGACCATACTGGTGCTTTGTTTACAGGTTACTTCCAATTAATATTTTACTCATCCTATTTTAATGTAAATTAAGAAAGAAAATTCTTGTATTTTTTGGGAGGACCCTGAACTTGGGGGATTTACCCCCACCCCCGTCTTATCAAGCCAGGCAACTCCTTTTAACTAGAACACAAGGGTCGTCTAGTCCAGCGCATTGCAGGATCCGCCATGCCCCAACCATCCGCACCGAGAAATATCACCAATAGCTACAAGGAGAGACTAGGACCAACCAGAGCAACCGATTCCTGAAACAACAGGAAATAATTTTAGAAAAAGAGGACCCAGATGTCCCAAACAGGCGAGCCGCGCCCATGCTGCTGAGGAAGGCGAAAAAACCTCAGAGCCAACTGCCAATCTGCCCAGAGGGAAAATTCCTTCCTGACCCCAAATAGGGTGCTCAGTTAGATCCCGATCATGCATGCAGGCCCCACCAGCCAAGCACCCGATATACAATCTAGTACCCAGGCTTCAGAATGTCCCAACAGTGCCACCTCCAGCTGCCAACTACTTCGATGCTACAGGAAGAAAGGGGGGGAAAACCAACATGTATTCGGGGGGGCGGGGGGGAGGGGAACAAACACCTTGTCCTGGAGCATCAAATAATAAAAACTCATCACAAGATTTATGCCATAAATTTATCCAACTCCGTTTTGAAGCTGTTCAGATTATTTGCTCCCACAACTTCCCCTGGAAGCTTATTCTAGTAGTGCACTGCTTTAATTGTTAAAAATTTCAGTCCATGTGACAGAATAAAACTGAGCCTCCAGTGAATAGCAGAGTTGAAGGTCTTGCTGCTCACGATTGGCGTCCAAGACGAGTGAGTGAAGGAAGCACGTTAGCTTTAATATGTCTGGGTTCTAGCAGAGTGCCTGGTCAAGTTAATTCTAATTGGCTTGGAATTTAAGTTGGCTGAAGTCAAAGGGTAATGACCTCCAGTGGTGTGTCAGGCATATGCTGTGGGCACCGCAGGGGTCAGCGTTAGGTCTGGTATTATCGAATGTTTTGTTAATGATCGGAGGGGAGAGAGAAGCAGCCTGCGAATGGCATTCGAAGGTGCTTCTATTAGCAAATGCCAATTAAGACAGAAAAATAACACACGGGGGCCGGGAGAGTTGACAGAAATGGAAACAGCAGGCTGTGCCGTTGCCTAGGAAAGTAAACACTAGTCTTTGAGGGGAAATCACCTGTCCCATAGGTAGGATATTCTGAGAGAGGGGTGCATGGGGGAGACTAGCAGGAATGTAGATTAGTTGCAGCCCAAGGAAGAGAGGACTGTGGCGAGCAGCTCTGTAGGAAGAGGCCTTGGGCTACAGGACACTGCTGGATTCTCCCTCTGACTCCTACTCGAGATCCGCTCAACTATTTTTTCTTTTCATGAAAAGTCTGAAAGGAAAGCCACTGTTCCATTTCATATTTGTGACATTTCCCCCAGTGTCTAAAATAAAAAATGTTAATTTTCAATTAATTATGCTTTCCAAAAAATGAAAAAACAAAGCAGAACCACATGAACTTTAAAGGTCTGTTGGTAATTTTAGGTTGGGGGACTGGTCTCTGAAAATGTGAGGTGGGCCGAAGCGGTGAGGGACTTCAAGCAGCAGAAAAGTGCTTTGTGTGGGGACGTCCTGTTGATCACGGCTTTTGTCTCCTACCTGGGCTACTTCACCAAGAAGTACCGGCAGGACCTGATGGACGGAGTCTGGAGACCGTACCTACGTCAGCTGAAAGTAAGCACCAGCATGATTTACCTCACCAAAGTGTTACATCTGGCCTCTGAAATGTTCCTTTCCTGCCACGGACTCCAGCCTGGCTTTGCCATAAACTCTGGCGGAGTCTGGTGCTAGTTCCTAGCTTACCCCTGTGGGACGGACTCTGCTCCAGCACAATCCTCCATAGAGGAGGCCCCTGCGTCCCTGGCACTCACTGTGATAGCTTAACTGTGCTGACGGGAAAGGGGCGGGAGCAGAACTGAGGTTCCCCCTGCTCGCTCTCTTTCTTTCTCTCTCGTGCTTCCCACCCACTCGCCTTTTGAGAGCCGCGCACAGACTGGCCTCCCCAGACACGTAGCTGTATTATTTATTATATTCATAGTGTTATAAGAAACTAGAAATAAAAATAATTATAATAAATAAATAATAAATTTAATTAAATTAAAATCATTATAATTTAAGTATAATATATTATAATAAATATACATTAATAAATTAATATTAATATAATCTCTCTCTCTCTCTCTCTCTCTCTATACACACACACACACACACACACACACACACAGAGTATAAAATTCCCATTAAAACCCTGCCAAAAGCCAGCCCAAATAAACAGGGCTTGCGTTGCCTCCAGATAATGGTGAGGTTCAGGCTTTGGCAAACCTCCACAGAATGCCGCTCTGCCTGCTCTTGCTTTGCCGTACAGGACTTGTAAGAGGGCGCCTGCCACCGGGTGACCTTGGGAATCACAGTGGAAGATCGGGAGGAAGCCCTCTGTCTTTTAGACATGTAGGGCCCAAGCTGTTTACCCAGCATGGGGAGCCTGCTAGGGGCACAGGAAGAGCCGCCGCTCGCTTCAGGGAACCCACAGCCCAAACGCTGCAGACTATGCTCTGTGCTGGGAAGTGGTGGGAGCTTGGAGAGTGAGGCAAGATGGAAGTGCTTGGCTGAAGCCCCGGGTGCCCACTAGACTCCCATGCGCCACCAGTCCAAGTTAAATGAATTATTTATTCATTCGTTTTTAACTGAAAATTTTGCTTTGTTTTTCCTAACCCCCGAAGGGTTTATTCCTTTTGGAATTTATGGGGATTCTCCCGTCTCCTTTTCCTTTTTTTAAAATACAAGTTTATTAGAAATAAGCATACAAAATGTACCAAAACAAAAACTGGTTCTGTGCAATTAATCTTATGTAACAGTCATAACAATTATTCTTCATACAATTAAATAAGTGACACAGTTGAAAAATCTAAAACCTTTTCAAAAGAGTCTATGATGGAGCTGGGCAGATGGCAGCTCTTGGGCTCTGGTCCTGCAGTTCTTGCTGGCCAGATGCAGCTGCCCGTCCGGGGGCGCGTGTGTGTGTGCGCAGAGGGTGTCTGTGTGGCTCCCCTGAGCCGCCGTTTGGGCCGCTGGATTCTCAGGGGGGTTGTGGGAGGAGGCAGGGGGTGCTGCTATGATGTCCCCGTGGCCAGGGGGAGCATTGTGAGGCTCTCGGTGATATGAACATTTGGGTACATGACTCTTGAACTTGGGAACTTTGCTGCCCCTGGACCATGATTGAATAACTCAGTCGCTGCAAAAGCAACACAAACGAGAAAAAATTAGGAGGATTTTAAAAATAAATAAATAACCTTCCTTCCTTTCCTTTCCTTTAGCAAAACAAACAGAGAAAAGAAAAAATGGGAGACAGTGAGGGGGAAATCCTTTATAATGTATTTTAAACCTTTTTCCCCCCTTCAAATAGAAAAGTGGAAAACTAAAAATAAAATAAAAAACAACTTTCAAAAGTGAGAGAGAATTCTTTTTCTTTTGGCTTTTCTAAAAGTTTTAATTTACTTCAGAAAATTTCCCATCAAGCAGAGAGTGAAAAATGAATCGTAAATGGGATTTTCCAGTGAAAAATCATTTCACTTTTGACAAAACTCCATTTTCCAGCAGAAATGTTTTGTTGTTGAGAATCTTTGTCCAGCAGTAACAGTGAGCACTTACCAGTGGTCTGACCGGATCTCCTAGGTAAGCTCAGCTGGCCCGGAACTGCCCTAACACATCAGAGAGTCACTCTTTTTAGAGCTGCTAATGCTATTTTGCAGCACAACAGCAGAACTGCGAGGGTGTTAATTATATTTTTCCAAAGTGTCCTTTCAAAGTGAAGTGTGATTTGATCCCAGCTCAGCTGGGAAGACGTAGCAGGCTACCAGCAGCATTTGTTGGGATTTCTCTCTAATGTTTCTGTGTATAAGCGGCAAGGAGAGAAGCTTTTAAGCATGGATGGAAAGTAAGCCATTCTGTGAGGCTGCACACCCCAGTGTAAATAAATAACAACTGTGGGTTGTTAATTCAGCTAAATGACTAGAGCGGATTCATTTTGCTCGTCGGTAGAATCCGGAGGCGCTTCTCTGCAGCGTGCAAGTGATTTGTGACATTCTCCTCCCAGGTCCCAATTCCGGTGACTCCATCGCTGGACCCTCTGACGATGCTGACTGACGAGGCTGACATAGCAGCCTGGCAGAATGAAGGCCTGCCTGCTGACCGGATATCTACCGAAAACGCCACCATCCTCACTAGCTGTGAACGCTGGCCCCTCATGGTTGACCCCCAGCTTCAGGGTATCAAATGGATCAAAACTAAGTATGGGGAAGACCTCCGAGTGACCAGGATTGGCCAGAAAGGGTAAATAGTAATGACCCTGCAAAGCTGCCACACAAAATGGTGGACTGGAAGTTTCTAGATATAGTCTCACATTTGATGTACGTGACGTCATGCCTTCAGCTTCCGCCTAAGAACCAGTGGAGCCAATTACATTTATATGAATGAAAGTGCTCAGATTTGTCAGCTGTAGGAGTTTGTGTATTAACCTGCTTTTTTCATTACCAAGATGATAGAGATTTCTGATTAAACAGAGAGGAATTGTGTAGAACGTGGCCTGGTTACCATAGAAACCTCACTAAAACTGGAAAATGAAGAGGGAGAGTAAAGGGACCGAGGCGGACACCACTTGTGCCCAGCAGTCTGTTCCCATCCAGGTTCAGGCTGCCACTCTGCCCCACCTGACCCAGCTCTGTAAGGAACCTCCTTGACCTGCTGTATGAATGGGCCCTGGAACTAACCCTGCTTGGATTCAGGGGAAGATGTTTCTGTGAGGGAATCCACTAGGCCCCATTATGAAACCTGTGCACCAGTGGTGTGGGGTGTGAATCAGCTACCCCCTCCTGCGCTCAGGGAGCAGTCGCCACTGGGGGATGGTGCTCCCCTCTGCACAGTGGCTTCCCTTGCTGTTCTTCTCTCTGCTGTGGCTGACACCCAGATCTGTGTAATGCGCTAAGTCTGCACAAGCCCCTGGGCCACCGGGCTCTCGGATTCACTTTGGCCCTCCGCCCCCCTTCTCATGCCTACCTATAGGCAGGCTATGTGGGCAGAGGAGTTTGTCCTGCTCCCATAGGAAGATGAAGATTCGAGGGATTGGCCTGCAAGGAAGCAGCAGGCATGGTGACTTGACTGCTCGGGGTGGCACGAAGCAAAGTCTTGCATCGTGAAACTTGTGGGCGCCATTTTGGATCCAGGGCAAACTTACCACAGTTCACCCCTGGATCCTGAAGTGGAGAGGGGCACCCACCCAGCCTCCATAAATGACACTTCGAGCAGCATACTGGTTGCCCTTTACAGGAGCCGGGAAGGAATTTTTTCTACCAAACCCTGATTGGCCGTGGGATTGGTCATTTCTTGCCTTCCCCGCAGTGCATGACAATTTGATTAGCTGAGTGAAGCTGAAGTCGAGCCAGGTTTTTGGTGATAAGTTTTCTTCTGTTGTGGGGGTCCAGTGTGTTGTTTAATATGGTTGGATAGTTCATCTCCTTACAAGATGGGTCTATGGGGGAAGCTCGAGTAGGGGTGGCTCTGGAGGGACTCGGGCTTGAGCACTGCACCCAAGGCCATTGCCTCCCATCCTACTTCTGAGAATGGAAGATGCGTCCCCATCCAGCCTGGTGGCTGGGGTAAGAGTGACCTAGCAGCACATGTTTATTAAGTAAGCGTTGGTCAGGATGCCCTTAAATGCTGAAGTTTGTAGACTGACCCCAGGAGGTGGAATGTTGACTGATAAGCATATTTAAATAAAGAGTGCGGCCATTCAGCGCCACACATGGCATGTACTTGTCTCCTCCCGGGGTGCTAGGACAAGGAGAAGCTGAATTGCAAGGAGCTCATTGTGCTTTGCAGCAGACACAGCCCATAACTCTCCCCAGTCTCCCTTTGCTGGTCGTGTCCTCATCTTGCAGCTTGCTGTAGTGGATTGTTTACCTTGCACGCTGATATCACACCAGAGCCATCTTCTGTAGGTATTTGGACACCATAGAGCGAGCCCTCACAGCAGGTGAAGTTGTTTTGATTGAAAATTTGGAAGAATCTGTTGATCCAGTTTTAGGCCCATTGCTTGGCCGAGAAACCATCAAGAAAGGAAGGTAAGTGATGCACGCTTCTGGCTGCTGTGCCCTGCCTGGCCTTCCCTAAGGTGAGTGGGGAAGGTGTGTTTCCTTACCGTTGTGTACACACACGTGTGTGTGTGTGTGTGTGTGTGCACGAGAACAAGGAAGAGGAAATGGCGTGTGTGAGGAATGAAGCGGGGGGGTGCAGCGCTGGGCAGTAGTGATCATAATATAATCAAATTTGACATACTCACAGGAGGGAAAATGCCAAATAAAACCGCACGGTAATATACAACTTTAGAAGGGGGAACTAGGTAAAAATGAGGAAACTAGTTAGAGGGAAACTTAAAGGAGCAGTTGCAATAATTAAATGTCTACAGGCAGCGTGGAGACTATTTAAAAATACCCTCTTGAAAGCACAGATTAAATGTATTCCACAAATTTAAAAAGGTAGGAAGAAGACCAAACGTCTGCTCGTGTGGCTGAAGGGTGAGGTGAAGGAGGCTATTAGAGTCAAAAAGGCATCCTTTAAAAAATGGAAAGAAAGTCCCAATGAGGTAAATAGGGAGGAGCATAAGCATTGCCAAAGTAGATGTAAAAAGTTAATAAGGCAGGTGGGCAAAAAGGAATTTGAGGAGCAACTTGCTAAAGATGCTAAAACTAATAATAAAAACTTTCTCAAGTACATCAGAAGCAGGAAGCCTGCTAGAGAGTCAGTTGAGCCGTTAGATGACCACGGGCTGAAAGGGGCACTTAGGGAGGAAAAGGACATTGCAGAGAACCTGAATGAATTCTTTGCTTCGGTCTTCACTGCAGAGGATGTTGGGGAGATCTGAACCTTACCTTGTAGGTGATGAATTGGAAGAGCTGTCACAAATCAACGTGACTCTGGAGGAGGTTCTAGGGCAAATTGACAAACTAAATACTAACAAGTCACCAGGACCAGATGGCATTCACCCCAGAGTTCTGAAGGAACTCAAATATGAAATTGCAGACCTACTGTTAGTCATTTGTAACCTACTGCTAAAACCTGCCACAGTACCCGAGGACTGGAGGGTGGCAAATGTAACCCCGATATTTAAAAGGGATCCAGAGGTGATCCTGGAAACTACAGACCAGTAAACCTGACATCTGTACCGGGCAAAATGG
>QEPC01011341.1:444118-483662 GCA_003113815.1 Sphenodon punctatus
CGGGAGCTGGGAGTGAACAACGGGGAATGGATTGCCCATTGTGACTGTTGGTTCTTCTCCCATGCAATCAAGATTGGCTACTGTCGGAGGACAGGATGCTGGGCTTGATGGACCATTGGTCTGACTCAGTCTGGCATGACTTATGTTCTTATGTTCGAGAGCTGGGGGCAAGTGGCACATGGTCAGGGGTGAAAAACAACTCACGAGGGCCCAATCCTATTGTCTACGAATCCCACGTGGGAGCAGCGTGCATCTCCATTGCCAGTACATTGGGCCATGCAGAAACCGTGTGCATGCACGCACACGCAGCTTGGGCACGGGCATGTGCGGGCCATGGGATTGAGCCATTGTCCATACACGGGAGCTAATAAGCACATCTTCATCAGTAAGTCTTCGCCAACAATTATCAGATGGGGCGTGTCAGTAACCAGTCAGCAATAGGGGGCTTCCTCCATGTGAGATTCCTTGCTGCCTGGGATGCTGTGTTGGAAATCCAGAGCCATCGTGCTGGAAGGCCTCAGTTGCTGCTATTGGGGGGTGGGAAGATCCTTTTAATCTCAGCAGTGTCTCGAGTGCCTCCTGCTTTAAACGTTAATAACAGTGAAGCTGGTGTGTGTGTGTGTGTGTACCATGCACTATCTTATGTTATATAATACCAGGTATCCAGGGGCGTGGCTGGGGGGGGAATGGCCCCCTGCTGGGGCACTCCGCTCCAGTGTGTGTCTGCACTATGTACAGGGGGGAGCTAGGGGGGAATGGGCCCTGCTGGGGCACTCCACTCCAGTGTGTGTCTGCACTATGTACAGGGGGGAGCTAGGGGGGAATGGGCCCTGCTGGGGCACTCCACTCCAGTGTGTGTCTGCACTATGTACAGGGGGGAGCTAGGGGGGAATGGGCCCTGCTGGGGCACTCCACTCCAGTGTGTGTCTGCACTATGTACAGGGGGGAGCTAGGGGGGAATGGGCCCTGCTGGGGCACTCCACTCCAGTGTGTGTCTGCACTATGTACAGGGGGGAGCTAGGGGGGAATGGGCCCTGCTGGGGCACTCCACTCCAGTGTGTGTCTGCACTATGTACAGGGGGGAGCTAGGGGGGAATGGGCCCTGCTGGGGCACTCCACTCCAGTGTGTGTCTGCACTATGTACAGGGGGGAGCTAGGGGGGAATGGGCCCTGCTGGGGCACTCCACTCCAGTGTGTGTCTGCACTATGTACAGGGGGGAGCTAGGGGGGAATGGGCCCTGCTGGGGCACTCCACTCCAGTGTGTGTCTGCACTATGTACAGGGGGGAGCTAGGGGGGAATGGGCCCTGCTGGGGCACTCCACTCCAGTGTGTGTCTGCACTATGTACAGGGGGGAGCTAGGGGGGAATGGGCCCTGCTGGGGCACTCCACTCCAGTGTGTGTCTGCACTATGTACAGGGGGGAGCTAGGGGGGAATGGGCCCTGCTGGGGCACTCCACTCCAGTGTGTGTCTGCACTATGTACAGGGGGGAGCTAGGGGGGAATGGGCCCTGCTGGGGCACTCCACTCCAGTGTGTGTCTGCACTATGTACAGGGGGGAGCTAGGGGGGAATGGGCCCTGCTGGGGCGCTCCACTCCAGTGTGTGTCTGCACTATGTACAGGGGGGAGCTAGGGGGGAATGGGCCCTGCTGGGGCGCTCCACTCCAGTGTGTGTCTGCACTATGTACAGGGGGGAGCTAGGGGGGAATGGGCCCTGCTGGGGCGCTCCACTCCAGTGTGTGTCTGCACTATGTACAGGGGGGAGCTAGGGTGGAATGGGCCCTGTTGAGGTGCTCCACTCCAGTGTGCACATGCACTTTACAACATGCGTGTGGGCCCCAGGGCATCTGGAACCTCCTGTTGATATCTTCGTCCTAGACCAGAAAGTATCGTCATGATGAGCACACACCGACTGTGGGTGGTGGAATCAGTAATGGAGCTGTCTGTTGTGTTTCAGGTACATTAAAATTGGAGACAAAGAATGTGAATACAATCCAAGCTTCCGGCTGATTCTCCACACCAAGCTAGCAAACCCCCATTACCAGCCAGAGATGCAGGCCCAGTGCACCCTCATCAACTTCACCGTCACTCGCCAGGGGTTGGAGGACCAGCTGCTGGCTGTGGTCGTCAGCATGGAGAGGCCAGACCTGGAAAAGCTAAAGGTCTTAGCTCACCTTTTCAAACCGTTCTCCCTGGAGTGGAACCTTCCCAAGCCCAGCTCAGCTGAAACAGAAAACTTTTCAGGAAAATGGGGAAAAAATAATTTGGTCCTTTTTCATTCTTACAAGGTTTAAAAAATATGTCCATAGAGTGGGGTATTACTAGTCCTCATTTCTGTAGCACTACTAGGCGGGCACAGATTCCTGCCCCGTGGACTTACAATCTAAGAGGGACAAGGGTGAGGGGAACACACAGGGAAATACATATTCCCATTTTACAGACAGGAAAGTGTGGCTGAAAAGTTGTGACCTGCCCAAGGCCACCCAGTGAGTTCATGGCTAGGGTGGGATTTGAACCCTGGTCTCGCAAGTCCAAGTCCAGCCTCTTATCCAGTACCCCATGACACGAGCTCTGTATACAAATGCAAAGTTCCACCTTGGAACATCACTGCCCATTCAAGATGCAGTATGGTGGAATCAGTCCTTGTTCAACTGGGGAAATTATTCTCGTAGCAGCTTCCCAGAAAAGGGTGTCCACACTAACCTTCCTTGGCTGTGTGGATTGTTTGTGTGGTACCTAGTGAGGCTCACAACCAAGATGTCAGCTGCTTTCTCCTTTAACCAGTTCCTGGTTGCAGCAGAAGCAGTAGCCCAGGGCCAGTGCATCCCATCATTGCTGAGTAGTCAGGAAAGCTATTTCTCCTTAGTGGTTTTGGAGTTTGTTGCCATGGAAGTTAAGGCGTTGGTCTTTGCCTGGAACGTGTGTCTGTGTTTGAAACCTTTGCAGTCAGATCTTACAAAGCAGCAGAATGGATTCAAAATCACCTTGAAAACCTTGGAGGACAACCTGCTGTCCCACCTGTCTTCTGCGTCTGGCAACTTCCTAGGGGACACCGCTCTGGTGGAGAACCTGGAGGTCACCAAACAGACAGCTGCAGAGATTGAAGAAAAGGTAAAACCCAGGGATAATGTTGGGGCACAAAGTTTTGCCTGTTCTGCAGCAGGGAGAACAGAAATCACCCTAAGCCCCTTCCATCTTGTCCTGTTCCACCCTGCACCAAGCTGTTTATTTCTTCAGAACTCCTATAGATTGAATGGCCTGCTTCAGGCTAAGTAAAAATGACAGCATCCAATATAAAAACGATAAAACTTAAACACTGTATCGAGATGGTCTACACTGTCCCAGTTTAATACCAAGGCTTTTAAAAACAACCCACCTTCAATTAATTCTGCATATGTTGCCTTAATGCAATTAAACCAGAATTTTAGCAGAGACTGCAGCTTGGAATCCATTGAAGTTTATGTGATCCAGATTAAACCTGCAGGAATTTGGCTGTCTGGCAGGAATACTGTTCCCCTGGGTGTGAATTTTGCTTTTAAGCCTATCTGCATTGTCAGCGTTATTATTTACCCCGATTTCCTTGCTACTTTGTAAACGTCTGCCGTCTCTGTCAGAAGGACGGGTGGCTGAATTCTAGACCATGTGCGTTATGCCAGCACCCTGTCTTCTGGCACGGAGACCGAAAGCAGCAAACTAGCAGCTACACCTGAAGCCCCTCGGGGCTCAGTTCCCCTGTCTGCTCAGGGGGCTCTTCAGTCAGCCCCAGCGCCATCTCCTCCTCCACGGCTAGAACTGGTTCCTGACTCTGTTTGCACTCTTCTCCAACCTCCTAGAACCACTCTTCTCCCTGTCTTGTCGTACTTCTACACTTTAATTGCTTGGCCCAAGGCTGGGGATCTCCCTAAGTCCTAAGCAGCTTCAAGGAGGGCTTTACAAGGAGCCTTGATGGTGGGGCTGTTATGTCATCCCAGGCCTAGACAGACACTCATGACTGCCCTTAGCATAACCCCGTTCTCTGCAGCATGTTGCACTAGAGAGCGCTAGAGCAGGCTAGCTGCGTACCTGGCTGCAGAAGGGATGCAGTCCCTCCAGGCCCTCCTGGATCGGCGTGGCCTTTGGTATCTGCATCACTGATGCCTCCTGAGGCCTCTGAGCCTGAGTTCATCCCACTCGGTGCCTAAGGAAGCCTAGCCTGGTGGTGTGACAAAGCAAGGCCTCAACCACATCACTTCAGCTGATGCTTTTCTACTGAGGAACCCTTTCAGGTCTCCCCATAACAGGAGAGCCCCATCCTCCCTCTCCCATTCCCATAACAGGGGAACCCCATGCCCTCCCCCCCATAACGGGAGACCCACCCTGCCGCCTCCCCATTATCATTGGAGCCCAATCCCTATCCCTCCCTGGACTCCTCCTCTACTCTGAAACTGTCTGGGAGGAATCTTCAAACTCCACCATGGAGACAGGTGTAAACCCCAGGGTCGAGGACTGCAGGCTCTGACTCACCAAGGCCTGGACTTTGACTGTGAGATTTCCCAGGACTTATTTCTGGAGCTTCGCAAACCACTGAAGCAGGGTATGGCATCTCCCCCTGCAAACCATTGGTGCTGGCCCCCACTGCTGAGGAAGCAGAAAGCTCCTTGTTGTCTGTTGTCATAAGGTGAGAGGAACTCGGCCTTCTCTGCTGGAGTCTCTCTTTCTGTGGAGCTCGTCAGGATCAGGGCCGCAAGGTGCCCCATCACCAAGTGCAGGTTTATTTACAGTGCAAGAGTCTGAACCTAGGAAAAGCCTCTTGCTAAGATGCTGCAGCGAGCCAGTCTCTCGACATGGAGTTTTGCGAGACGTTAGTGCTGCCCTGAACACTCAGCCCATCATCCGGTTTAATAGTTTCGTTCTGAGCACCTGTATCTGAGCACCCAGTCAGTCCTGTCCCTTGGCCGGAGTCCCTGTCCCTTCTACATCTCCAAGCAGTGCCAGATTTTGGGTGGGCTTGAGAGAGGATATTTACTCTCTCCCTTGCTGTCCCAAACTCCCTATCGGGATTGCTGTACTCTGCAGCAATGTGAGACAATGCTACCTTTACATCTTAAATTTCAGCCTCTGTTTGTACAGATTGGCTCTGCCAGATGGTCCTTCCATTTCATGTTGGTGCAAGGGTTATCTGTGCGGGGACTGCAGGCCAGTAAGCCTTGTTCTAGTTCTAGGTTTGAAGAGATCATTACCTCTGAGTCCTATGAAAAGGTGTCAAATGAACTTGTGTCGGGGGGAGGCAAATCTGGGCTCCTCGGCCTGTGGGGTGACATAGGTGGATTTAAATTGGCTGAAACTTTCCCAATATTTTTTCTAAAGTTCCTCCTAGCCTGCTCGGACAGGAGTTTGGGAATTGCAGGGCTGGGAGGGAGAGGAATCTCAGTGGACTGTGGCTGATCCCAGAGAAAGAAGATCATGGGGTCTCCCCGGGAGTAGAGTCAGGGCGAGGCTTGTTCAGGGCACTGTATTGAGGAATAACTGGCATGATGCGGGGCTGATTAGTGAGTAGAATTAATTGAGGGAGGTAAGTCAGGATCAGAGTTTATTTTGGGAAACCTCCGAGGGATGTTGTAAAAGCAGGTAATTGGGCAGCCTGATGGCAGATGAAATGTAGGGAAATGTTCCTCTGCAGCTGGCAGCTCTGAGGCTTTCCTTTGCGAGAGCAGAGAGCGCTTTTTAATTCCAGAGCGAGACAGGCAGGGGAGGAGCATAGATAAATACGAGTCAAACCTGCCACACGCCTTGGAACCGAGAGCAATTAGCCAAGGCCAGCTGTTCTCCTCTAATCTCCACCGTTGTCAAACTGTCACTGCCTGGCACCTTGAAACTAGCAAACCAGACTGACTTGGAGAGGGGTTTTCCAGGGGCTAGCAACTCCCAATCCCAAGTGGCTCATTCTCTGCTCCACAATGCAGCCGCAATCGCAGGGGCGGGAATGCCCCCTCCTTGATCACCCGCAACAGAGGGCAGAGGAACGGCATTTCCTTCCCAAAGTTTGCACAGATAAACTAGACCCTTTCGTGCTTTCATGATTGTTTTTGTCTTTAATCCTCCCAGGTCCAGGAGTCCAAAGTGACGGAAACAAAGATTAATGAGGCACGGGAACATTACCGCTGTGCTGCGGCCCGGGCCTCTCTGCTGTACTTCATAATGAATGACCTCAACACCATTCATCCCATGTACCAGTTCTCTCTCAAGGTATTGCCTTGACCGGATGCCCCAGTGCTTTTTGTCCTGGACAGTTTAAGTACTTGGCTAAATCTTGCTGTGTTTTAAAGAAAATCTCTACCTGTTTTCTCAGGGCAGGGTACAAAAAGGGTATTTTAGTATCCTGTATAAAAATAGATCATCTTCTGTCCCTTCCTTCCTTCCTGTCCAAGCTGGTAGTTGCTGTAATGTCTGACTTTGTGTTCACACCATATTGTTATTAGGCTACTTGTCAGTTGTAGAGCAGAAGATTTTCAGTTCAGATGGGACCTCAAGGTCGCCTGCTCCGACCCCTGTCTGCACAGACCAGTGAATTTCTCTGGGTTATTATTAAATTATAGGTGTTTCAGGTCAAAGGTCAGGAGTTCTGGCCCTGACAAGATATTCCCCATGAAGTCATATTTGTGGCTGGGCTCAGAATGATTCCTCTGGGTCTTTCGCTAAGAAGGAATCCTAATGTCAATTGGAGAAAGATGAATATTGGGACCATGACAGGTTTAAAACACTCTTCTCTCTAGAGCGTTCAGAAGAATCTTGGGCCTGAGTAAGGATGGGGCTTTTCTCCCATGATTTTGGGACTGATCATGGTGCTGACTTCTTTTATTAGGGAAATGTATGCATGCAGTGCACCTATGGATCATCCACATGCACAAGCCTGAAAAACTGTCCACTTCATCTTTACTTTTTAGTAATCTATTATATGATGGTCACAATTTGTGTAAATACCAAGGAAACATGACTGAATTGTGTTCCTGGTAATGGCTATTTTTATCTAATACAATAGAACAAGATATTATGAAAGCTTGTAGAAATATGCTGAGGTAGTTTAAAAATACTTCACAGATGATGGTTAATACATCAGCTACAAAGCCCATTATATTCTGAAGCGCATAAGATTTATATAGGTTTTTGCAATATGTTGTAACTCCAATTAGAGAAACTGATTAGAAATGTTTTAGGAAAAATTTCTTCTACAAATAGTTTACTAATATGATAGGTATAAACAGAGACCCATGTTGCATCACAGTAGGGTCCACACAGTGAACACTGTGTGTAAATTAATTTCCAGTGGCATTACTCTTTCTTTGTTCTGTCTGTTAAACCCAAGACTGATTTATCTTGGGTTAGTAGCTTGGATTGGCCTCATTATTTCACAATAACTAGGTTCCACTTTCTAAGGTCATCCCATTTTTAACCAAGCTTTGAATTTTTAAAATTGTATTTGATAATTTTATAGGGGTGATTGTAGCTGAGTCACTTGGCAATAGCGACCAAAATGTAATTAAATTTCACCAGACCTGTAGGAGGGAAAACGTCAAATAAGTCTACCACAGCAGCATTTAACTTTACAAGGTGGAACAATGCAAGAATGAGGAAGCAAGTTAGAAGGAAACTAAAAGGAGCCGTCATGAGGACTGAATATCTGCAAGAGACATGAAAACTATTTAAAAACACAGTCTTAGAGGTCCAAGTTAAAGGAATACCAAAAAGGTAGTACAAGACCCAAACAAATGCCAGCATGGCTAAACAGCAAAGTCAAGAGGGAAGACTGAGGCTGCTTTTAGATCAGCGCCACCTGTTTGCTCTGTGAAATCATGTGCCCTGTAAAAGTGTCGTGGGCAGCTTTTAGACGCACTTTTTTTGGTAAAGCTCCAGGTACATCGCTGGCGCTATATACATGCTTATAATAATAATAATTAATTATTTCCAGTCGCGCATTCTTTAATGGCACAAATTAAATACCTTGATATCAAAGTATTAAATTTGCGATGTTAAAGAATGTGCGACTGGAAGTACGGCGCGTCTAAAAGCTGCCCGTGGCACTTTTACAAAGTGCGTGATTTCACTGCGCAAATGGGCGGCACTCGTCTAAAAGCGCTCCTTATCTTCAAGTCAAAGTCAAAAGGCCAAGAGGGAATTTGAGGAGCAATCTTCTTTATAGTCCATCAGAAGTAGGAAGCTTGCTAGAGAGTCAGTTGGGCCATTTCCTGGACTCTTTTCAATCTGGGTTCCGCCCCGGCTATGGCACTGAGACGGTATTGGTGGCCTTGGTGGACGATCTCTGCCAGGCGATGGACACAGGATGTTCAACATTTCTTATCCTGCTAGATCTTTCGGCCGCTTTTGATACCATGGACCATGGGCTGCTGTTGAGACGGCTGCGTGACCTAGGGGGTCTGGATGGGACTGTTCTTGAATGGTTCCGTTCATTCCTCTTGGGGAGAAGCCAGTGGGTGGTGCTGGGGGATGAGACATCTTGCCCCCACGCTTTATCCTGCGGTGTTCCATTCTGTCTCCATTATTATTTAATGTGTACATGCAGCCCTTGGGGGAGGTCGTGAGAGGGTTCGGGGTGCAGTGTCACCAATATGCTGATACTCAGCTGTACCTCTCTTTTTTCAACTGACCCAGACCCTGCTGTCTCGTTGCTATCCCAGTGTTTGGAGGCCGTGGTGGAATGGATGTGGCAGAGCAGACTGAAGCTCAACCCCGATAAGATGGAGGTGATGTTGGTGGGGAGTTCGAGGGAGGTAGTGGCCCCCCTGATTGGGGGGGGTTCGCCTCCTATAGCTCAGTAGGTCCGGAGTCTGGGGGTGATATTGGACGTAGGTCTCCACCTGGAGCAGCAGGTGGAGGCAGTCGCGAAGGCTGCCTTCCGCCAGTTGCATCTGGTGCGGAGGCTGCGTCCATTCGTCTCCGGCCCGGACCTGGCCTCCCTCATCCGTGCCTTCATCACCTTGAGGCTGGACTACTGCAACGCGCTCTACGTGGGGCTTCCCTTGTTCCCGGTTCGGAGGCTGTAGCTAGTACAGAATGCGGCGACCCGCCTCCTTTTGGGGACGGGTCGTCGGGAGCACATAACACCTGTGCTCCGGACTCTGCACTGGTTGCCAATAGCGAGCCGAGCCAGGTTCAAGGTTTTGGTGTTAATCTATAAGGCCCTTCATGGTCTGGGCCCCTCGTACCTCAGGGACCGCCTCGCCCTCTGCGCCCCAGAGCGGCTCCTTTGGTCTGCTGGGGGTGCCTTCCTGGAGGTCCCCCGCATCAAGCGGGGGGGCCACAATGGAGAGGGCGTTCTCGGTGGCTGCACCGTGCCTTTGGAATTCCCTTCCAGAGGAAGCTCACCTGGCCCCGAGCCTGTTGATATTCCAGCGAATTTGTAAAACCTGGCTGTTCGCCCAGGCCTTTGGGGGGGTGGGGGGCGGTGAGTTAGAGGGTTTTATCTCCCCTACCCTAATTATTGTTTTAGTGAGTTCCTGGGCCCTGTTTTAATATTTGAATTGTATTGATGTTTTAATTGTTTTTAGATATATTTTATGTGTATTGTTTTTCATTGTTGTAAGCCGCCACGAGCTGTTTCTAGGAGGGGCGGGGTAAAAATCTAATAAATGAAATGAAAATAAATGATTAGATGATTGGGGGTGGAAAGGGGCGGTCAGAGAAGATGAAAAGCTAAATTGTGTCGGTCTTCTCTGTAGATGATGGGGAGATAACCACATACACATACTCTTCTTCACCCTTCTAGACAAGTACATAAAGTAGCTCACCTGATTCTTCAAGGTCTCATTCATCTCCAGTCTGTTGGAATCCTCTGCACCTTTTCTTCCCCTCCTCTTTCTTGATCTTCTGACTTATCTTTTAGTCTTGGGCACCAGAGATTTTCCAGCTTTACAATTCATTATCCTTCCGTATGTTTAACAAGACCCAGCCGCTCCAGTCTTTCCTTAGTACTGTACGTGAAGTGCAGTGTCCTCATTCCTCTCACAGTCTTGCCACTCAACATATCCTATTCTTCCCAGTCATTTTGATGTAGAGAGAAAGGGTGGTTGCCGTGTTAGTCCCAAATGATGGAAACAAAGTCGTTCAAATGTGGAGGCATGGAATGAAATGGGTGGGAGTGGAAAAGACAAGGTAACGGGGGCACAGGGTTAGATAGGGAGGAGAGAGAGAGAGAGAGTGGGATGCCAGACATTTAAAAACAGAGCTGTAAAATATATAAAATCATTTTGATTCAGTTTGGTCAAGCTGCCTCCTATGTTTGCTTTCATGTAACAAAAGATGTTGAAGAGTTGGTTTGTTTCCTCCAGGAGCTCCCGTGTCTTTCAGCTCCATGTTTGCAGAGAAGTTAGACTTCACTTTGTTGGTGAAGTATATCCCTTAGACATTGCCTGCGATCCCACGCACCCACAATGTGGATTTGTTTGGTTTCGGCTTCGCACAGGCTTGGGATTGAATCCATTGTGACTTAATTCAGTTAGTCTGTTCTTGGCCTACCTCCCTGAACCCAAACACACAATTTCATGGCAGATGTCATCATTGTGTGACTGCACACCCATCAAAATGGCAGTAAGTCAAAGCTTTCTCTGTGGAAAGAGAAACATCGCAAAGAGGAAAATTAGCAAGTGCCAGCCATAGCTTGTAGCCTCATTATGCTGCTGTCTGCCCTCTGTAGTTCACACTCATGGGCAGTTTGGCCTTGATAGACCATGGAAGCATTTGAAAGTTGGTGCATGCCTCAGGGATACTTCTTCCTTCTCTCTGCCCAGGCATTCAGTGTTGTCTTCCAGAAGGCCATTGAACGGGCTGCCACAGATGAGAGCCTCAAAGAGCGAGTAGCAAACCTGATCGACAGCATTACCTTCTCCGTGTTCCAGTACACAACCAGGGGCCTGTTTGAATGTGACAAGCTGACGTACACGGCCCAGGTGACCTTCCAGGTAAGTAGCAAGCACACCTGAGTGCCTCTGGAACGAGTTCCTGAAACCAGAGCTCATCAGTCTTATAGCACCTAATTCTCCTGAGGCAGGAAAGTCCTGGTACTGCCCGCTTCTCCCTGCTGATAGTCAGGTTGCCGACTCCTCCTTGCTGGGTTTTGCAAGTTACTTTGAGTAAAGTGACGTTTCTGCTGAAGAGGCATTCACTTGGGCCAGAGACAGCATCGAATCAACTTAGCTCTTGCTTGGGTCCAGTCTTATATAACCTCAGATTGCTGCTATTAAACCACAGACGAGTGCCGAGGGATTGTGCTTCTTGAAACCACAGGCAGACCGAGAGGTGTGGTGATGCTGTGTTGTAATAGCTCTGGCTGGGATTTTCAAATGCGCATATGGGGTTAGGTACCCAAATCTCACTGGCGGGATCTGGAACCATAGCTCCCTAAAATCCAAGATAAATGGGTTAGGTCACCTGCCCTTTGCCTCTGACAGCTTTCACGAGTTCTGTCCACTCCTCTTTCTCCTTTGAGGTGTACTTGGTTCCTCTGGGAGATACAGTGAGGGGGGATGATGGAAAGATGTGTTAACTGCTAACATTCTATGATTAGCTTAAGAGAGTTCTTTGGTTCCAAGAATATTCAATCTTGGAAGAGCAAGAAGGACTTACGCTTTAGACAGTTTGCTTACTCGAATAAGGGCACTTGGAAATAGCAAAAGGACTCCCCATCTACTGTCAGTGGCCTCTTAGTGGCTTGCACCAACGTCTCTCCCCGGGGCAGCCGGCACGCAGGAGTGTTCTCCTGTTAGCTCCACCAGAATTTGGGGATGAGTTATTTCTCTGGCTTCCCAGGCCAGGCCCTGACAGGCTAGTGTCACCATCTACATTCTAGTCATGCATTTAGAATGTGACCATGATTTTTTCAGAAAGTCATTAAAATGGATGAGAATGTTTATTGTTACAGCAAACAGCCCAAAATGCAGCTCTTCCGAACTCCTTATATTCACACGGAGATGGAATAACATGGAGCAGACGTAGCTGGGCTCTGTCCCTGGTTCCGGTCTGTCCCAGATAATCCATGCCCAGGGTTTGTTGCACTTTCAGGCATGGCACTGGACAAGGAGCTAATGAGTTTTGCCAAGTTGAGGAGTTTGCCCCATAAAAATCCCCTATGTCAATGCTGCCAAGCAATGGCAATTCCAGCAGAGAGACCAAGGAGTTCTATGGGGCAGAAACTGAACCTCTCCTTCACTCCTGGGGGTGGCCTTGGGGACGGGGGAGGCTACCAGAGACTTTGAGTTGCCGACATTGCACTTTTCATAGTATCTGCAATAAATTCAATGGGTAAGAATCCTTGAGGAATAAAAGTGACTGTACGGGCACTTTCTGATATACATTAAAGTGTACTTGCGAGCTTGGGCGGCAGGACGCACATGCCAATTAGGCACAGCTTTGATAATGTCTGAAAGGGGTGTGGCACATGATTGAAGCTTTTCGATGCACTGACAACTGCACTTCACTCACCTGGATTTTGTAGCTCAGTCAAGCGCGCTTGTCAGTGCACCAGAAAGCTTCAGTCATGCACGGTGAACTTTTCCGACCTTATCAAACCCATGCAAGTCGGTGTAGCCGTGTGACTACGGTGTTGGACTTGGCCCTGGGAGACCAGAGCTGAAGTCCTGTCCCAGTCATGAACACACTGGGTGGGGGGTGGGTGTGCTTGGGCAAGTCAGTGGGTGTTTTTACACACACATTTCTCCTGGGTGTTTGCTGTTACATCCTGAACTTTCTGTGTGTCTAAATCACTCACTCAGATCTTAAACATCCGGATCTTTGAACTTCTGCGTAGAACTTCTCCCAGAACCTTTGTGTGTAAAAAGTTCTCCTGGTAAACTGCTTATTCCAGGCAGCTGTGGTCACTTGGTTTCCATGGCAGCCTGTCACGTCTACAGCTGTGGCTACTTTAGGCTGCCTCAGGGCAGCGTGTGTGTGAAAAATGCATCTGGAACTTACTTGTGGATTTGTAAACCTAGAAGATTGAAAAATCCGGAACTTTAATGTGTGTGTGTAAAAATGCCCATTGTCTCTCATCCTCAGTTCCCCATCTGTAGAATAAGGAATAGAAAATCACAGGCTTGTTGGGAGGGTGAATCCTTATTCCTTACTAGATAAGAATTGTAAAACACTTTGAACATTGAAAGTGCTATATAAATGATAGATAATAATCAAATGTAATCAAATTGTTACAGCACTTAGACTTAGAACATTCTTAGAACATTCTTGACTAGGTCCCTTTGGGAGCACCCTTTACCCTTCACTGGTTTGCTGCCATGCAGGGATCCTTGGTGACCGTGTAGTCTATAAATGGGACTTTCTGTTGCAGATACTCCTGATGAATAAAGAAATGAACACGGCGGAGCTTGACTTTCTGCTTCGGTATCCATCTCAGCCGGGAGTCACGAGTTCTGTGGAGTTTCTGTCCCATCAGTCATGGGGCGGCATCAAGGTAACTGTTGAACTTATCATAAGCATGCTGGCAAGCAGCTTTATCAGTAGAGCAGTCGTGCTGCACCTGTAGCCAACGATACAGAGGCTTCCATGATATAAACTAAGGGGGAAATGTGTTTTCGCCTAGGGTGGAAAGCTCATTGAGAATGGGCTTCTTGATGAGATTTTCTAGGTTGAGAATCTCATGAGAATTGGTGACCTTGCCACCATTCTTGCAAGGTTCTCGGAAATGGCGGCCACGCGTGTACAGAATGGCCACGGCGGTCATCTTGCTCACGCGCAGAGCATTTGGGGTTTTTGAGAATCTCATGAGATTCTTTGCGAAACCTCAAAAAGGCTCTACACACGCACAAAATGGCTGCCAGGGGCCCGCACATCCGCAGAGTGGTCACGGTGGGCATTTTGTGCGCGCCCAGAGTGGCTTTAGGGTTCTTGAGATGTCACAAGATTGTGCTGGTGTTGTGATAATCTTGCATGTTCTCGTTTCAGCTCCACCCAACAGCAGAAGGGAAGAAAGTGTTGTATGTTGTTAGCATGGCTTCCAAAACCAGCAGCCTAAACAGTCCCCAATTACTGTTTTGTTACTCTGCTTTTGTTTTATGGTTTTGATTGATGCCTGAACTAAATTTATTGGGAGCTAGAACAGCTTACTCCGCTCCCCCTGCCATCTTTGTATGCAACATTCCACGTTTGTCAGAATAACCCAGCCGCACCCTTGTCCCCTGCACAGCAGACCTCTGTGAGAAAGGCGAGGGGGGTTGAATCCTGCTCCATTTTACACAGGCCTTGAGCTCTTGTCAGCGTGATCCTTGGCTGGACAAACTGACTTGCCCTACTTTGAATGTAAAGTTACCGTGTTGCATAGAATGTTGTTGAAACTTTGAGATCCTCCCAGAGAAGCACTCCCATAACAAGAGAACAAACACACCTGATCCATTTAGCTCTGATTCACTGGGCTGTTTTACATGTTCAGACACCCACACTTTTATCTTTAGCCCTTTTAAAGACAAATTAAAGATCTGCTTAATGCTCAATAAGAACAGCTCAGTGTCTGAGCACATGAAACACTTTTTTTTTTTGTAACAAAATATTATATTGTACAAATGTTTCTCAAACTGAGTTTTGGTCTAGCTGACTAACTCTTTGTTCTTAATGAGTAATGGATTGTTTTTTGTGGTGACTGTCTATACCACTTATTCTGCTATCAATGATATATCAGTGCTCTAGACTGGATTAGTATTTATTTATGTTCCATTACTATGGGATGATTTTTTATAAAAAGACTTTGAAGCTGGAAGTTCCAGACGCACGAGCGACGGTTTTAGTAGAATTGCATTTTGTCAGTTGTCGTGACTTCTGTACAGTTTAGTATCCATATAAAACCATCAGGAAGAAGATTAAATACCTTATAAATTGTTTCCTAAATGAAGTTGAGTGAAATGTATTTCAGGTTCATATTTAAAATTCAAACTAGAATTTACTATTGTTTAATTTTCTACAATAACATTGGGAGTTTGTTACTGGCAAGAAAGCTGTGCCAAAGGAAATCCTGCATCAGTATTCAAGGCTCATAATGTGCCTCTTAATTTGGACACATTAGCTTAGCAAAATACCCCTTTCCCCTCGATTCCATAGGATAAGTATTCTTAATGCCGGGAAGTGGTTTGGGCCTTCACCACTAGGAGGCAGAAATCTTCAGTGATTTTTCCCTGGACGTGCTCGGAGGGACCATGCCCTCCATTTTGTCCCCAGTTGGATTTCTGCCTCACAACAGCTAGGAGTGGAGGTGAATGATCAGGTGCACTCCGCGCACGTTTTGGCAGTTAAATCCAGCCTGGGTTCTGGGCTTAACCCAGGGTCTAGGCAGTGTCGTAGGACTCGGTATCAAGCCCTAGCAGGGCTTTTAGTTAGTTTGGGAATGCTGACCCACTCCGGCTTCCCCCTCAACTGCCTGTCCCTGTGGTCACAGGTCTTGTAAATCATGTTGTAAAAACTAACTTACTATCACCTGCTTTCTTAATTATTTATTAACACTGCAATATATAATACATAGCAGCTCTGTGGTGGCTTTCATCTGACAATATCCAAGTATTTTGTAAAAGTTAATGAACAAGCCCTCTCAGCACTGTTGTAAACTTGCCCCGGGTTTTACATCCATGAGAGGAATCAGTATGCTGACTGAGTTGGGGAGAGCAGCAGTGCCGGGACAGGAGCCCAGCTCTATTGCTGCCCCAGGACGCGAGTAAACAGTTGGCGGCTTGCTGGATTGGTGACTCATTGCTTTTTGTTTACCTGTCTGCTGCGGTGAACCTCCCCCCCTGAACCTTTGGGATTGGTGCTGTTGGAGTGGGTGTGTTGGCCCGGAACTTTTAAAGTGCGCCGCGGCCTGTGGCTGCGCGCCGTCGGGCTGCGCGCCGTCGGGCTGCGCACAGCCTTAGCCACCGGCCTGGTGAGGGCTGCACATTCCTTTGATTTTTTGGGAGGATAAATTTCCACCGATACAGTCTCCTGCAGGCATGGCTTCGCTTAAGCGGGCAAGGTCTGAGGTTATTACCATCTCCCCTCTGACCTCTAAAAGCCCCAAACAGTGGAAGACAGAGAGCTGTTTTTCTTCCTCTGCCTCTCACCCCCAGGATCCCCAAAGCCTTGGCGCTTTATCTTCTGATTGTGCTCCTTCTTTACCTGGGGCTTGTGGAGATATTTTGTTTGATCAGCCCACCCTCCCTTCTTTTCTTGAGTCGCCGCAAGATGTGTGCGACCTCCCAGCCCTCGGTGGGGCGGTGCTGGGGCCTAAGACGACGACCCTACACCGATTTTATTGGGTAAAGATCTGAGTGGAATAAGAGTGGGTACCCTGCCGTCTCCGACGGCTTCCTCCCCAGTATTTTTGAGGAAGTAGGTTAACTTGGAGCAGGCCTGCATCACCGATGCCCAGTTGATTAGATCTAATTCTGACTCTGATACTTTTTGCTCCCCAGAATGACCAGAATGTATTAGAAATGCCTGTTTGAGAGTGGTGAGTTGGAATATAGCTGGCTGGAAACAGTGCATACGGGATCCTGACCTCCACTCCCTTCTTAGCAACTCTGATATTCTCCTATTACAGGAGACATGGACTACAGGGGAATTTAGTTGCCCGGGTTTTCTTGTTTTAAGCTTAAAAGCCACTTCTTTACATAATAGGGGGTGGGTGAGTGGGGGGCTGGCATTACTTATTAAAGAATTCTTAAGCACTAAGCTTTCACTGGTGGGGAATTTTGGCTCCTGTTTTGCTCTGTGGCATTGTGTTTTGCCACACGGACTGGAGCTACTTTTAGCTAACATCTGTGTTCCTCCTGCCATTTCCCTTTCTTATACTGAGGATATTTGGCCCTTTGTTGTGTCTATAATTCAGGAGGCCTATTTGAAATATCCAAGGGCCTTCCTGATTTTGGGCAGTGATACCAATTTTCGAACAGGGAACCCTGCAGATTCCTTTGAAACTCTAGATCCAGAGGGTCCGATGATATCCCCTTTTAATAATATCCACAGATCCAAAGAGAAAGTGGAATGCCATAGGGCATATAGGATGTCACAACTTCAACGTGCTTTGGATCTAGTAGTGCTAAATGGTCTCCTCCCTGGAGATTTGGTAGGTAATTTCACATAGCACTCAATTTTGGGATCTAGTGTTATTGATTATATGTTAACTTCGTTTAGTTTTTTGTTTAATGTTTTGGAATTAAGGGTTCTTAGGGTTGCTGAAACAGAGCGTTCGCCGTTGGCCTTACTAGTCTGAGTCCGAGATCCCTGTAATACTGACCTGGGCTCACAAAGAGATTTAAACCACCAGACTCAGGATGCCCTTTTGTGCTGTCCAGGTCAGAGGAACTGGCGTTGTAGCATTCTCCTCCTCTGCGCCAGTCTTGACCCTTTATCCCCAGATTCAGGCAGGTGATCGGGGCTCTGTGGAAAGTTATGAAACCTTGATTTCGTTGCTTCATCCTTTATTGATGGTTGACAAATCGCGTGTGCCTGGCAACTCCTCTGTCCCCTCATGGTTTGATAAAACTTGTGTTAACAAATGGAGGCTACTTTGGAAGACTGTTAAGTTGCATAGTTTTCCCACTGAGGCCAACAGGTACTCAGTGCTAAGCCGTAGAAAGGCCTATAAATCACTCGTTAGACATAAGAAACAGCAATTTCAAAAGCAGAGGCAGCATCAGCTTCATCAAGCTGCCCTAAGTAATGACCCATCCCGGTTTTGGTCTCTTATAGCACGAGCTAAATCAGGGGGCTCCTCTGCACAAAAGAACACTCCCACAATGGAAAGATGGCAGCTCCACTTTGAGGCCTTATATGCCAAAGCAAACACTCTGCCAGGGGACATTGTTCTCTAACCTCCTGATAGATTCCAGGAGTGGCAACCAGTTGTGCCAGAGGATTTATTTGATCTTATAGCCAGTTTGAAGAGCGGCAAGGCCCCTGGAATCGATTTCATACCACCAGAGTAGTTGAACTTTGATGTTGATTTGTGGGTCACTCTGTTGGCTCCACTATTTACGTCAATTAATTCAACAGGAATAATTCCTAAGTCATGGGCTAGAAGTTTGGTGGTCCCGATCTTTAAAAAAAGACAACCTGTTGATCCCGCAAATTACAGACCGATTAGCCTTTTATCCATCATAGGTAAACTGTATGCAAAATATCTTCTCTCAAAGCTGCAATCCTGGTTGGATGACAATAAGATCATCTATCCTGAACAAGCTGGAGTCAGAGCAGGCCAGTCTACACTGGACCATGTCTTTGCCCTTAAATACCTGCTTACTAGATACATGTCATCCTCCAAGAAGTCCTCACTTTTTTGTTGTTTTGTAGACCTTAGAGCAGCGTTTGACACCATTGACAGGGAACGCCTATGGCTGAAATTAAGGGGGTCCACCATTGACGGCCGCTTGTTATTCCTAATAGTAAAACTTCACCAAGACAATTATCTGCAGGTTCGTCCTGCTAGGCACACTCTTCTTTCTGATGATATTCCACACTGCAGAGGCGTTCGCCAAGGTTGTATATTGGCTCCCACACTGGTCAACCTTTATGTCAATGACCTGATCCCTTTTATGTTAGGAAATAATTTACATGCCCCAAAGCTTGGCACAAGGAGACTCCCCATTTTGTTCTACGCGAATGACACAGTTTTGTTATCTATGTCTCAAGTTGGTCTCTGCCGGAGTATGGGTAGGTTTGCTTTGTATTGCAAGCAGGAAAACCTCAGTATCAATTATGCTAAAATCAAGGTGCTTGTCGCAGGTGGCTCCCGACACCAGTACAGATGGTTAGTGGACAATATTTCTATAGAACAGGTTCGGTTGTATAAATATTTGGGGGTGGTTTTCTCTTCTTCCTGTCGATGGACCTCCTACTTTGAAGCCGCCAGACTGCAAGCCCAGAAAACCACCAACACTATCATGAGTTTCTTTTTCTCTTATGGAGGGAAGTTAGCGGGTCCTGCTTTGTGCCTCTTGACGGCTAAGATAATCCCGCAACTTTTGTATGCGGTGGCTATCTGGGGTCTCTCTTTTGTAGATAAATTCGAAAGTATCCAAAATTGTTTTTTATGAACTATTTTGGGTTTACCGCTTTGTGTTCCCCAGGCGCATCTGAGGGCTGAAGTAGCTGTGACATCTATTAGAGACCTCGCCCTAATAGCTATTTTGAAATTTTGGCTTAAAGTGGCAGTTTTCCCTTTACCATCAGCATCACTCCTATCTTTTATCCCAAGTTCTAGCATTGGGGATCTTTGGAGTGTTTCTGTGGAATTAGAATTGGCCAGACTGGGGTTTTCTAAAGAGGCCCTTCTTCCACTTGGTTATAAGGGGCTGCATTATTGATTAAAAGACATGTGTTTGATCAGGAGCTTCAGAGGGAGCATGCTGCCCTGATTTCACGAAGGATAGCCGCGGACTATATTTATATTTCTTCCATAACTTGCCCTCCTCAATATATTATGCAGTGGCTGGAATGGCCCTATGGAAAGGCTTTGGCTTTGATGCGCTGCGCGCATTCCCATTTGCACTTCTTGAAGGCAGATATCAAAGGATCCCGTGGGATGAGAGGATTTGCCCCACTGTGACATGTTTGCCATCGAAACAGCTAAACACATGCTTTTAGAATGTGCAATGTTTAGCACTTTAAGGACAAAATATATTGGATTTTTTGTTAAGTCAGCCCCTAGTAGCTGGAGCAATGATTTTTTGGTATACCGTCTTCTTGATGGCTCTGACTCGCCTTGTTCAAGAGCAGTTGCTGCTTTTTGTGCGTGTATGATTTATTATAAGCATTGCAATGATTAGGTTTTCCTTGTTTAAATTGTTATACTGTGGGCTTTTTTCCTTTTCGCTGATTTTTGTTTAGTGTTCTAGACCTTCAAGGTAGTATATATGTTTATTCGTTCATATGGAACTCCTGTATTATAGTGTATTTTTAATCTTTTGTTATTATGTTAGTGATTTTACTTTGTTGTCTATGTTACATGTATTATCACTTGTAATGGCCAATGGCTAAGCAATAAAAGTTTATCTATCTAAGCCATGAGAGGAATCTGAGCGGATTGAGCCTATGTTAAGTATGTAACCACTATGTAGTCAAATTCTCTTCCCACCTGGCCTGGCTTGTACAAAACAGCTGTATTTGAAGGATGGATGCAATCCCCTGTAATAGCACATTCGAATTTGTTTTACAGACTTAAACATAATCATGCCGTTCCCAACTTGGAAGTGTTTCTTAGAGGGGAATGCAAGGCCATGACCATGATCAAGTCATTTGAAACCAAATCTTAGGTGCTGGCTCAGGTCAGGATGCCCATTTACTGATGCTGTGGGATCTTGTAGCTGTTCTATTAGACAGGATTTGTCTTGAGACTGCAAGACCCGGTGAAGTAAGAGTAGATTCACTGGGTGCTCAATGGTGCTGCATGTGGCAGCCTGATGAATGAGAGCTGTGGAGCTTGAGTTCCCCTCCCCTGCTCAGGCAAACCCCTCAAATAGCAGTATGCCTTTTTAAGCCCTTTGTTCAGTATAATCGGATCTGCGCTGGAGCCTGTTGGATTCACTTCCATCTATACCAGGCATTGGGGACTCACGGCTCTGCATCCTTAGCACAGTCTAGTGAGAGTGCGGTTGCTGTGTTGGTCCTGAATCCCGAGTGACAGAAGTGGAGACACAGTAGTTTGAATTATCTCTTTTATTGGACCAACTATTGCCGGAGACCCTGGGAAGTCTGGAAGCTGGCACGTTTCCACCAACTGTAGTTGGTCCAATAAAAGAGATCATTCAAACTACTTTGTCTCCACCATCCTCCGCAAACAGTGTTTCACTCGCTTACGGATGCTCTGCTATATTGACTTGATGGTGGCGTTTGAGAGTTCAGTACGCTGCTGTTGTGGAATGGCCATAATAATAATAAAAGCTTTATTGTTTAGCTGAAGCCATAACAAGACAATTTAAACAAAGCAAAACAAAGACATTATATCACATATATAGACTCCAACACCGAAGAAATTTACAAGCCCAAAGACTGGCGACTTAAAAACCGGCAATCACCCAACAGTCCCCTAAATACCCGTACACACCCAATCATGGTGTACACAAGATGACTAGCCCGGGCTCAAATAAAACTGCCTAATCTGGATAGCTGCCCAGCAGAAACTTGCTACCGCTCTAGACTGAGCTGAGTTGCTAGGGCGGAGAAGTCTTTGGGTATCTCCACCCATTCTTCCCTCCTCAATCCCTTTACCCAAACAGAACCCTTCCAAATACTTAAATCTAGGGCCTGCAAAACAAGGGCATCGAAGGAGAATATGATTGGGCATATCTATCTCCCCTAGGGAGCACAAAGAGCACAACCGCTGTTCCCGCGGAATGCCTAAATAATGGCCTGCCAAAACTGCTGAGGGAAAAACATTCGCCCTCATCTTAAAGAAAGCACTGCGCTTACTTGCATCCTGCCATTCAGAAAGGTAATAAGATCCATCACGCCCAGGATTATATGGAATATATCCCGGTGCTACCCTCTGGACGGTCATCAAGCCACTCTCGGTTGGCAAGATCTGATCTCTCAACCTGCTTTTAATTAAACTTTTAGAGGCCTCCCACCCAAGGGATCTCAAGCCCTCAAATGAAAATCCCAAATTATGAATTTCTTGTTCCACCCTCCTCAGCCAATTATTCGTCAGGCCAGACCTCACCGCGTGCGCAACTAGCTTTGCAGTAGATAAGGGAAACAGAGCCTTCCTACACTAATAGTTTAGGAAGGCCTGAAGAGCGTATACTTTAAGTGGCAGACAGAGCGCTTCTGCTGTTAGAATCACTTGTGGGGGCCCCCTTGGGGCTCCCAAGATTGCTCACAGAAATTGATTTTGAAGACCTTCTAGCTTGGAAAAGAAGTCAAGACCCCAGACTGGGATCGCATAGAGGAGTTGTCCCAGCACCTTGGCCCTGAATAACCGCAGGGCCGGTCGAACCAGCTTTCCCCCCGGGCCAAAATAAAATCTTTTAATTGCATCTGCAGATTTCCCCACTGACTCCCAAACTGCCTCAAAATGGGTCCTCCAACTACTATGAGAGGAAAAGATCACCCCCAAATATTTAAATACTTGTACCTGCTCTATTTGATTATTCCCCATCGCCCAGCGGTGTGTCCTCTGCGCTCCTCTGTGGCCCACCACCAAAATCTTAGTCTTGCCAAAATTAACTGACAAGAACTCTGCCTGACAGTATTCCCCAAAAGCTGTTAACACACGCCTCAGCCCCACCTGGGACTGCGAAATCAGGACGGTATCGTCCACATATAGCAGTAAGGAGGTTGGCCAATCTCCAATTTTTGGGGGGTGGGTGTTTAAATCCCTCAAAAAACCTACAGAATAATTCAAAAAGAGATTAAAGAGGGCAGGGGCCAATAAGCACCCCTGCCGCACCCCCACTCTCACCTGGACTGGACCAGATAATGTACCCCGAGAATCCACGCGCACCCTGAGAGAATTCCCCGAGTGTAACTTGATAATCAGGTACAAAAGTCTAGGTTCTATATTCATCAAGTGGAGCTTATTCCAAAGGCGCTCCCTTGAGATGGAATCAAATGCCTTCTCAAGATCGATAAAGCCAAGATATAGCTTCCTCCTAGCTGAAATTGCTTTGAAAATTAGAGCGGCCAGGACACAAATATGATCAGTTGTTGCGGCCCCCTCACGGAACCCTATTTGCTCTGGTTCCACTAACTCCTGAGACAACGACCAAGCTTGTAATTTGGTTAATAAAAATCTTGTATACAGTTTAGCTATTATAAACAGGAGGCTAATTGGTCGATAATTCCCCGGGAGCAGAGGGTCCCCTTTTTTGGATATTGGGACCACAATGCTGTCGAGCCAGGAAGTCAGAAGCAACCCAGTCTCGTTGATATATGAAAATAAGGGTGCTAGAATTTCTGCCCATCGAGCAGGGTTGCTCTTAAGCAGTTCCGCTGTTATAAAGTCCGGAGCCTTGCCTAATTTGAGAAGGTCAATAAGCAAGGCCACCTCGGCTGCAGTAACCGGGGGCTAACTCTGAAATCTGTCTAAAGGGAGTGATTCTATATAAAAAAAAACCATCCTAAAGTTGGAGAAAAGCTCTTCATAAAAGGATTGCCACACCTTCGGATGAAGGGAGGTTTTACAAGAGTTCCCCCTCCCTTTCAGAGGCCGGCGAACAACTTCCCAACATTTTCTTAAATCCCTTCCATTAGCTGCTTCAATCAAAGTGGCCCACAAGGCTTCTCTAGCCTCCTTTAATTTAGATGTCAGCATCATCCGATATTCTTTCTGCAAGGCCACTAAACTGGACCTATGCAATTGGCAAGGATTTATTCTCACCAGTGTAGTGGCCCGTCGGAGCCTGGCCCTTGCCCTAAGGCATTCAGCATCGAACCATTGGGGAGAGTCAGAACGGGGGGTAGTGCTCCTTCCCTTGGGAACACTGATTGTAATCGCTGAAATCAGTGCTTCCATCAGTTTATTATACCACATAATTGTGTCAGGCCCCTGGAGTGCAATTTCAGCACTAATAGTACTGATTGCTGGTGCCTCCAATAACTCTGCCACCTTATCCTTCAAATCCTCGGACCATTTTGCCCGGATCAGAAAGGCCACTTCATCCTCCAAAGGCACAGATGCATCAGGTGGCGAGGATCGAATCCGCGGAGAATGGCCATATCCACAACCCAACATAGGAATTATTTCTGAAAGAAAACCTAGCAGAAACCTGGTTGGTTTGGAATCTTTTTAAGAGGATCCTCTGATTTCCCCTTTAGGAAGACCTCCAGAGGGTATATTTTAGCAGAGGACTGACTCCCTTCTGTGCTGACCAGGAACAGTCAGGCTCACTGCGAACTCACAACAGGAGAGGCTTCTAACTCCTGCCAGTCACACAGTGCTAAATCCCAGTCTCTGATGCAGCTACCTCACCTCACAGAGCCAAAGACATTCTGCTTGTGGCACAGCTGTGCTCTGAAGTGGCGTTTACAGCATCTCACTGATGCCACACCAAATTTGTTTAGTTTATAAGGAGAGAATTTTCCTCTTCTAACTTCTGATCCTGCATCTTAACCCTGGGATCTGAGAGTCAATCTGCTGGGCTCGTCTCATCTTTCATCACCAGTAACAAAAGACTAGAGTAAGTTCTTAGTTGCACGGTGGGGATCAGACACTGTCCAAATAATCGTCTGTTCTGAGGCCAAATGGTTCTGGTTCAAAGAGAAAGGGGTAGGAATCTCCACAGCAGTTTTATTAGAAAATGCCTTGATGTTTGCACTGGTTTGCTAGTAGCTTTAAATACAAATCTCCCAGTTAGAACTGTCTGTAAGCAAACAAGACAAAAGACAAGTGGAATTTTAGGAGTATGTCTGATTTTGGTGATGTTAAGCAGCATGAGGCTTATTGTGGGAAGCAACCTACAACCTTAATGACTGCAAGAGGACTCTTTCTCAATAATAATAGCTAGAGATGAAGTCTCTTTTATTGGAGCAGCAACGTCTCTTGGTTCCCAATCCAAGCCAGGAGCCAGGGAACATAAAGCCTTTTAAAATCCCAATTGATTCTCTGATTGAGGAGAAACATATGCCCTTTGTTTCTGTGTCTGTGCATGGGTGAATGCTCTGTGGGTGGAGCTGCCTTGTACCCTAAGCAGAGCTGTGCCCTGTGCTAGATGCAGGGTGCCTCCCATGCCATTCCATGTCCTGCAAAGTCTAGGAGGGGTCACCATGGGGATGCTGAGTTAGCTTATTCCTCCATTGCCTGCTGTGGTAGCTTTTCAGCTGTCTCCCTCCCCTTTGCGCCCGTCCTGTTGCCTCAACAAGACTCCCCAGGAATCCTCCGCCAGTCTCCTGATCCCTCCTAATTCTCATGTGACTCCTTTTCTTCCCCCTTTCTCTACCTGTCTCTGTGGACTCAAGTCCACATGTGGTTTCTGTTCCTTTGTGCAGACGCAAAGTTTCTTGTACCAACTCCTTTTGCAGTATTTTCTTTGCTGAATGCAAATGCATCCCCCAAGGATGAGTGGAGCTGATTATTATGAATCAAGAATACACCTGGCCAGCATACATTATCTTTCTCCATCCCAATCACTCTCATCATCTCTTTCTGAAGAGGAAGAATTTTCATTATGTCGATATGAAAACGCAACTGAAAAGACATTGTTTAATAAATGGGCTGCTGAGTAATGAGCTCTAAGTGCTGGATTCAGCTTTCAAGGGGGAATCGGCAGCAGAGACAAAGCTGAGTATTAACTCTGTATTTATAATTCCGCAAAATGCAGATGATAAGATTGTGTGTCGGGAATTGTGTACTTCACATTGAAAAAAACTGTATTTTCTTGACAAAGGAAGAGCAGACTCTTCTTTCTCTCACTGTATGTACTTTTGAGTAACTTAAATTTTCCATTCTTGTTGAAGATTCATTTTGACACAATCTGCTGCATTTATAAAGTGCACATTGAGCTTTCTGAATATTGCCAAACTCTTTTGATGAAGATAGTCAGATAGGAGGACAGGCAGCACACAGAATACATTGTACATTCAAAGTGTTAGTGTGAAAGAATATCATAGTCATAATTAAATCCCTTCCATTTGCCCCATTCTTAAGCTCTCTAAAGGTTTTATATTTGAACATCTCTGATAAAACACGCTGATTACTGCTCTCCTGTGTACCTTTATCGGTGGCTGTCTGGAGCTTCCTTGGGGTGTTTTTGATGTCCTTGGCAGCGTTAGAACATCAGAGATACCAGCTACCTGGGGCAGCTAGAGACTCATTTTAACCTGTTAGTTGAAAGCACTTTGATACTAGATTGGACACCCCCCTCACACACACACACACACCCCTTGGAGCTGCAGGGCGCGGCAGAGAGAAAACCCAGAAGGGGTGGTGTACCTGGGCTAGAGGGAGCAATGTGGCTTCTTTAAAAGTTCCCATGTCTCAGACAGGGATTTCTGCACCGCTCCTCCTTAGCAGAGCTGCAAATCAGCTGGTTTGTGTAACAAACCATGTGACAAGATGGCTCTTCCTTGGCCAGGCATGAATGGAAGTTCAAGAGCAAAGTTAATTGTTTTTGCTAAGGCTGACAACCTATCCTGGTTAACCTTGTTCTTGGACTCTCTGTTCCTAGTAATAGCAGGAGAGAGAAGTATTGATCAAAACACTTGTTTTGGATCAAGGCTGGCAAGTTTGGCAATTTCATCTCCCAGCCAAGGAAACCGCATATTGTTGAGGAGCCATCTCAAGTCTAGAGTTCGTACTCACCGAGCCCTTGCTCAGCCTTCACAGAAGTTTTTTCTGAATTAGGAATTGAAGGTTAGGCTCCTCATTCATAGACACCCTCCCCACACACACACCCTGCAACTGGGTTGTAGCTCTGCATTGATGGCAGCTAAGAGAGGGCTCTGGGCACTAGCTGGAGAAAATACCATGTAATTTAATGGTGTTATCAACATTGTAGTCCAAATATTAAAGGAATGGCTGAGCCAAGGGGACAAGGTTGGGGGAGGTTTAGAGGGGAAGATATGGGCTTGTCAGGTGCCATAGGAGAAAGAAGGATGATTAAAATGTAGATTTTTGCCTGGCATGTTGATTGAAGTTTGACAAACCCATCAAGGCTCTATTTTTACTTTCATTAGACTTGAACTCATGAGTTGAATAATTCAGTTAGTGCAGCTAAACAACTCCAGTGAATGAATAATACAAAATGTCATCTGGGATGATGGCAAATAATTCATCAATTTCTACACTAATCCTACTAGTTAAATTTCTTCAAATGGAATATTTAATCCAGCAGCATTAACTCCTCTTATCCATCCCAATCCACCTTTGTAATGGATTTACTATTCTTACTCCATATCTGTGCTTCTCCAACTGTGCTGCTGTTGGCCAACTGAAGAAGCTGCAAAAATCCTCACAGAAAAGTGAGAAAAACCTAGTAAGAGATATTTTCACTCAAACCCTTCCAATTTACACAAAGCTTCTTAAATACCAAGGGAACAGGCCCCTTATAGATAAACATTGAGGTAGAGGAAGAGAATATTTAACACTGTGTATTCAGTCAACAGTTCTGGATTGATGCATTCTAAACGTTCAAGAACACGACAAGTGTTAATCCCTCTCTTAATGGTTCAAGCAGACTCACTCACAAAAACTATATTCCCTTGGGCTTTCTCACAGTCCAGCAAAAGGGAATGAATTCCAGGGCTGCAAACCTGTAGCCACTTGCTCTGGAGTAGTCCCACAGACTCCAGTGGGTCTACTATGGAGTAAATGGATCCAGAAAGACACATGCACTTCAAATAACGACGTCTGCCACCTCATCTGCTTCCTTCCAGTGTCACATGTGTGTCGAACCCTGTTTTCCTTCTCAAATTGCACTATGCGTTGCTCATGTAGTCTGTGTCTGCCTTCTTCCATTAACACACAGATGGGGGTTCCATGAGTGTCATATAATCCGAGGTGGAGAATGGGGTGCTTGAATGATGGCTCCCAGATCCTGTTTAAACTACTCCAGCAGGAAGAAATGTTGCTGAGGGCAGCCCAATTTCTCTTTCTAAATAGACTGCTAAACTTTTCCAGGCCCTTTCAGCTATGGAAGAATTTCGGAACCTGGATCGGGATATTGAAGGGTCTGCCAAGCGCTGGAAGAAATTTGTGGAATCGGAATGTCCTGAAAAGGAAAAGTTTCCTCAGGAATGGAAGAACAAGACTGCTCTGCAGCAGCTGTGCATGATGTGAGCCATTCGGCCCGACCGCATGACCTATGCTGTCCGGTAAGACTGTCTCTGTAACTGTCGTCTGCAACTGAACCACTGAACAGTGTGCCCAAGAAATAAAAAAGGAGTCGCATTTAGTGCACTGGCATATGAATTTTATTAACCATCTTGTTCTTAAATATTCTTATTAATGATTTAAAAATGAATAATTCCTAATTCCATGGCACTGACTGTGGACCACACTTAATCAGAACAGGCTTATTTGTTAGGCCCATTTAATGTCATCTGTAAATTTGACCTTGATTTCCATTTATATGCTGGTGATTTGTAAATCTACTGCCACTAGTTCTGTCTGTCTTCATCCAAACTAAACTTGCCTCCTGCGCACCTCTCCTCTTGGATTCCCAGATATCAGCTGAAGCCTACCATGGCCAGAACTTCTGCTCCTCATCCCCTTCCTCCAGGTCTTCTTCTCTTGGCCCTTTCTCTAGGGGAAAGGATAGGAGATAGTGTCTTACTATGGATCAGAAACTGGTTAAAAGATAGAAAGCAAAGGATAGGACTGAATGGTCAGTTTTCACAATGGGAAGATGTAAAAAGTGGTGTGCGTCAGGGATCTGTATTGGGACCGGTGCTGTTTAATGTATTCATTCATGAATTAGAAAAGGGTGTTAAGAGTGAAGTGATCAAATTTGCAGATGACACCAAGTTATTCAAGGTAGTTGAAACACGAGCAGACTGAGGAACTGCAACAGGATCTTACGAGACTGGGGGCCTGGGCATCTAAATGGCAAATGAAATTTAATGTGGACAAGTGCAAAGTGATGCACGTAGGGAAAAATAATCCAAGCTATGCGTACACAATGCTGGGTACTAAGCTAGGAGTTACCACTCAGGAAAAGGATCTGGGGGTGGTTGCGGACAATACAATGAAATCCACAGCGCAGTGCGCAGCAGCAGTCAAAAAAGCAAACAGAACGTTAGGAATTATTCGGAAGGGAATAGAGAATAAAACTGAAGAGGTCATAATGCCTCTATACAAATCAATGGTGCGACCGCACCTTGAATACTGTGTGCAGTTCTGGTCGCCCCATCTCAAAAAAGACATAGCTGAACTAGAAAAGGTACAGAGAAGGGCAACGAGAATGATCAAGGGCATGGAAGGGCTCCCGTAGGAGGAGAGGCTTGGTAGGTTGGGGCTCTTCAGTTTGGAGAAGAGACGACTAAGAAGAGATAGGATAGAGGTCTATAAAATCATGAGGGGGAGGGGTGGAACTAATAAACAAGGAGCAGTTATTTACCCTCTCAGCTAGTACTAGAACTAGGGGACGTTCCATGAAACTCATGGGTGGCAAGTTTACAAGAAATAAAAGAAAATATTTTTTCACTCAGCGTATAATTGGGTTGTAGAATCTCCTGCCAGAGGCTGCGGTAAGGGCCAGTACTAGAGCTGAGTTTAAAAGAGGTTTGGACAAGTTTTTGGAAGATCGGTCCATTAGCAGCTCTTAGCCAGACAGGATCAGGGAACATGACGGGAGCTGGGGGGAAACAAATGGGAATGGATCCCCCATTGTGACCTGTTGGGTGCTTCTCCCAAGCCCCCGTGATTGGCCACTGTCGGAGACAGGACGCTGGGCTAGATGCCCAGTTTTCTCTCGGCAGTGCTTGTGCCTGGGCACTTCCAGCATATCCGTGTTCATCATTGTAAAATTGGGATAAGGAGAGGACCCCTCCTCCTGGTGAGAGCAGGAGAGGGGTGGGGGAGGGCGGGAGATAGGCCCCCTCCCTGGTGGCAGCAGGGATGGGGCAAATGGAAAGGATGATGACAGGTTTCTGATGTATTGTAATGATGATTTGTTAATTTTGTACTGTAATTATGTGTTGTTGGTCCATTTGGGACACAACTTCCTTTTCCATGTTATGATGTTTATTTTCTGTGAGGTGTTGTTTTGTATATTTCCACTATTGTTGTGAGCCGCCTCGAGTCGCCTTTGGCGAGAGAGTGCGGGATACAAATTAAAAGTGAAATGAAAAATTAGGGACTGGCTGCTGTTCTGAAATAAATGCTGATAATTTCTATTATTGGGAGAGCGACTGGGTTCTTCAGAGAGTTTAGAGGAAGAAATAGCTGCGGAAGGACCGGTTAATGCCTTTGGCCTTCGATGATGGAGGAAATAAATGACAGCTGAAAATACTAACTTTGTAAAGAACTTCCTAAAATAAGGGGTGTAGCCATCTTTCTGGCTTATAATTCTGCTTCGTGTCTGTGCTCCAGCGCTGCACATGGCTGGTTAAAAAATGCACACCATAGTCAGGACTATTTCTTCTGAAAAAGCAGCTTCTAGCAATGAACTGCAAGTCCTGAAGAAGTTTCAGTACTTGTGCCTAGTTGGCCTGCAGACTTTGTATTGAAGCTGACACGTTACAGGAAATCCCCTTGAGGGGTTATGCTTTAGTATATCTATATTGGCTGTCATAGGTGCTTTTGTCAGTTAGAACAATAACAGCCTGCAATGATCTTTTCTGGCAGAGATTTTGTTGAAGAGAAGCTGGGGAGTAAATACGTGGTAGGAAGATCTCTGGATTTTGCATCGTCGTTTGAGGAGATGGGACCTGCAACCCAAATGTTCTTTATCCTTTCGCCAGGAGTTGACCCCCTGAAGGATGTGGAGAAACAAGGTAAATAAACTGAGCCTGTTGGAACAGTCCACAACACGTTACCTAGTGAAGTTAAATTTCGCCTTTCCATACATTGCTGGCACTGCCCGCCTGTCTATGGAATGAATCTGTGATCTACACTCAGGGTGTTTAGTGAATAATCTATCACCCTCCTAGAGCATTCTCCTTGGGAATTTCCAGAGACTGATCTCCTTTCCTAGCCCTTAACTCTCCCTGCTGACGACTGTGCCCAGTGCTGTTTGCCAACTGTATAGAAGTCTTATAATCTAGGATCTATCGAGGGTTTCTACCAAGGGCTTTATTTGGGACAAGCTCTATGACACCATGTGGTTTCTGCAGCTGCTGTTCATTCAAGACTCTTGCTCTGGGGTCTGTAAGGAATCCCCTAAACCACGGGGGTAGCAAACATGAGATGAATCTGATCCTGAATGTGCCAGAACCTCCCCTCTCCCACCATGGGAGTGTAATAATGGACTAATCCAGTCAGTCCCTTTGTGGTGGTAGCTGTCACAGGGCATCCTGAGGGCACTGAGCCCTATTCACCATATATCATACTGACTCTGCTTAGTGCTCACTGGGTGCCCGCTCACCTCCCCTAGTGCAGGCCGGCACTCCCTTGTGGATGCAGAGGACTTTACCCAGAGCACTTTGCTATAATCCCACAGGAATAAGATTACCCAGGGTTCATTTGTCTCTGACCAGTTCCTAATGGGTATCGTTTCTATGACAGGGACTTGCTGTCCTGACTGATCCTCCCTACGGGACTCCCTTTGAGTCAGGAAGCGATTGATAGATGGGTGTGATAACTGGCCAATCAGCCGTTGGAGAGTCTGGCAGGTCAATAGGCTGCTTTACACCTGTAGCACCTCCGCATACTGGTGATTATTCAGCAGTGGCCAGATATCTCTGCATGTGATCCATTGGATTCAGGTGTGCACTCAGGAGTGGAGCCTTCCCCCCATGTAGACATTCCATGGGTGCAAGCCCTGATCTCCTCCCCAGAGGGGATCTCTTGAGAGGTTGGTCCCCTCCCCACACTGTGATCTCCTGGTAGCTCCTGATCTGCCTTTTGGCCATCCCTCATCTGGGATTTATCTCCTCCCCCCACCATTACCATAGTGCCAGAGCACCTCTCAATCTTCAGTGGAGTTATAACTCTTCCTGCAGGGCAGGGCTATTAACCCCATTGCACAGATGGAGGAGTGAGGCCCCGAGGGACTGAGTGATTTTCCACAGAGCAGTGAGAGGCGATAGAACAAGGAACTAGAACCCGGGGCTCCCAATCCAGCCTTCTTCCCTCTGCAGTATGCAGACAGCATCTGTTATCCTTATTTTTTATGTAGTACTGGCAGTGTGCCTGGTGCTCAGCAGTCATGATTAGAGACTGGTCCCTGCTCCAAGGGGCTTACAATCGAGGATCTTCTAACCATGGGACCATTACTTTAAAGAGCTGCAGACACATTCTACTGCCTTTCTCTTGGCACTAAAGCCCCTTTGCTTAAAGCTGGATTGGTAAGAGCTGTCATCTGTATGACAGTCCTGCCTTTTCCTCACAAGCTAAGCAGGATCTGGAATATGAGACATTTCTGCTGTGCTGTCTTAGTTCAGCAGGCAATGCTGTCCTTGCCGTTTTGTTATACCAGAGATCAGGCATTAAAACTTCTGACCCCATTTAATGAATGGTTTAATTGAAATTCAGACGGAACCATGTCCGTGAATCCCTGGCGTTAGTCATCCAAAAAGTTTATGCCTGCTAAAAAGTGAAAAAGAGAAGAGCAATTACATCTGCACAATGATGCCAGCGTTGAATCTGGCCAATTGGGATTTTGGTTCTGCCTCCCGAGGTCAGGATTTTGTCTGCCATCCATGAGCTTTCACTGCAGAATAAACTCTCCTGGAAACTCAGGCAAAAGGAAGATCCTTTCTTGGTTCCTCCCCGTCTCCTGTTTGCATCCTGGTCTAGCCACCCTTGCTCAGAGATTTCTACCAATAGCCTGACCCAAATGCGTGAGGCCAAGATTGATGCTCAGCTTGTGGGTAACAATGACCCATTTAGAGTGTTCTGCCACCGGGTGACTTGGCCCTTCAGTTACTCAGCTATTTCATGGAATTAACACACACTTTAGGCTGGTCCCCTCCCATGGGCCTCCCTTTCAGGACCCGGGACAGCTCCTCACATGAGCCTGTCTTGCCTACACGCCTGCTAGCCTGCGGGAGACCGCCAGGGCTCCTGGGTCTGCTGTCTTTCTAGCCCCTACTGGAGGGGAAGGACCAGAGCAATGAGTCGATACCATGGCCTGGTCTATCACAGGCCCTGTACTGGGCCTTGGGAAATCTGGGTTCAGTTCCTGGTTCTACAACCGACTCCCTGAGCAGCTGACTCTTGATGCCTCAGCTCCCTGTCTATAAAATGGGAAAACAATCCTTCCTTTAGTCCACCATTGACCTCTCTTGCCTGTTCAGATCATAGACTTCAGCGCCTGCCTTGAGAAATCACACTGAATGTCAAGCAGCGGTTCCACAGCAATACCCTCAGTAGCTGCATAATTAGAGCACGGCATTGTTATGCAAAAGGTTCACCAAATGCTCGCCGATTCTTGTTTTTCATGTGCAGAGGTCAATTGACAAATGCCTATTTTTCAGGTATATCCTAGGAGCCATGGTTCTTGTAAACTGTAAAGAGGTATTTACTGTTCTGTTGTTTGCAGACATCTTGCTGGGCTGCCATAGGCTATAAATCTCAACATGGTGGCACTGAGGCTTCTCCTCCATCTAGGCCTGTCTTGCTAATTAGGAATGTTAGTTATAAATAGGGGGTGCCATGCCCAGCTTAGCTGTGTTTGACTGCTAGTTGTTTGCATCGAGAGCTGGCCCTGCTTTCCAGGTGGTGGACGGTGCTGCCCACAAGCTCTCTTAACAAGGTGGCAGAAGAGGGTCGCCCACATGGAGTGTGGAAAGTGAACTGAGTTGCTTTAGATGTACAGCCGTTTGAAAATCAGCAATCCCTTCAGATTCTGGATACGTCTGTGCCCAGCCCTATGCGGGGGCATCCTGCCCTCAGCCCAGCCAAGCTGCAGTCCATGCGCAATCCTAGCACAAGCACCAAGCACAACCGTGTACCAGTGACCTGTAGGAACAGAATTGGGACACAGGCACTGGGCCTGGAACAAGCAATGGCAGCAAATGTTCTTTCCGTCAGAAACGGGTCAATCGCCTTTATTCACGCAACAAGGAAACTTACCAGCCTTTCACTGTTTACGGCACCTCCAGTCCTTGCCTAGTCTAGCCTTGCTGCCTGCCTTAAATTGTGCCAATTTCCAGCACTTACTTACTTATTTATTTGTTTACTTCACTTTGATTGCTTGGCCACCCCTTCCCACTACAGCAGCTCGGGGCGGCTCACAACATATTAAAACCATATAAAAATATATAGAAACATAAATAACATAATCAATAAATAGACCAACACAAATAACAATATAAAAGCAGCACCCGTCACCGGACTCCTTCACCAAATGCCTGGCGGAACAGCCAGGTTTTAGGTCTTACACTGTCTTCTCTTTAAAGAGCCGTAAAGTGACCCAAAATACTGGAAATTTTCAAAAATGGATGAAAAATGAGGAAAATCCCAGGAAATGGCAGAAATTTTCAGGCACTAATCTCGCAATAGTGGAAGCGTGAAATCCGTGGATAGTGAAGAAATACTGACAAACAGTTGGACGCGCTCCCGAAAGGTAGGTATTTCCTGATGGAACAGAAACTCTTGCTTTGGCTATTTCAGGAACATCTGGACTCCAAACCAGCCTGACAGTGACTTGTTACCCACGTAACTCCTAATGCTTTCTCTCTAGTGCTGAGCACCACAGGATACCAGGCCTCAGCACTGAGTTTCATCTTTCATTTCTCAACATGTAAAGGCATTTCAACTCCTTGTTTCAAAACTACACCTGTTTCTCCATGCATTTCTAGCTATAGTATTGGCTTGCTTGCAGGGCGAATTGACCATGGAGCGATACCTTGTTCAACAACTATTTAATTTAATCAGCAGGAAATGACTTAGTTCCATATAAGATATACACATTTGCAGAAGAGCTCAGAGAAGTCATGTTCTTTTATCCAAGGCATTTTGTCCCTTGGTGTAACTAAAAAGTAATTGTGGAGGGAGCTGGTGCTTCTTGGGTGCCTTGGCAAGGAGCACTTTATAGAAGCCATAGAATCCCAGATGTGGAAGGAACTTCCAGGGTTATGGAGCTCAGCACCCACCCTTCAGCAGGATGCACAGTACCTCCCCAACCCTGAGGGATGTGTGTCTAACTTATTTTTAAAGGTCTCCAGTTGATGGGGCCTCCTCAACCTCACATGGCAAATTATTTCACCCTCTAACTGTCCTGGTAGCTAGAAAATCCTTCCCAGTGTTTAGTACAAACCTTTTCTCTTGGAAATTAAGCTCATTTCCTACATTCATGTGCTCAGTGGCCAGAGAGAACAGCTGATAGTAGCATTTTCTGAAAGGGCTTTGATAAGCACAAACTCTGCCATGTTATTGCTGTTTAGGGTAGGTGGGTAGAGTCTGGCACAGCAGCAAAGTGGGACGCTTCGCACCAAACATGAGGTTAAAAGAAAGAAGGTAAGAAAAATCAAACTGGAGTTACCTCAAAGTTAACAGAACATGGTACAAACTGAGCATGACCCAGAAAAGAATTCAAACAGCAGGGCTGGGCACAGGCTCAAGGAGTCGTGTTTTTAGTATTTACGTTTATTTGTATCTTGGCAACGATGGGCAAAATGTAGTGAACACAGGTTCCTGCATGTTTATTTTTATGCCGCCCCCTCCTGCTAAAAGCATCTCAGGGCGGCTCACAACATGTTAAAAACAGATTAAAACAAATAACATCAAATACAATTAAAATCAAATCAAAAACAATTCAACCCCCTAATCCTCCCTAACCCAACCCACCCACCTCATCTCCCTTGGAAAAGGCACGGCAGAAAAGCCAGGTCTTACATTGTCTACGGAAAGAGGGGAGGTTGGTGGTCCAGCGGGAGGGAGCTCCACAGCCCACATATTGGTTATTTTGGCGCAGAAGTGCAGGGAGGCTCTGCCACTTTGACAGGCCTGTAAGGAAGAAAACACAGTCAAAACTGCTGCTAAGTCTGCTACCAGTGTAAAAAGGGGAGCACTGGTTTAGAAGAGGGTGGAGAATATGACTAGCATGGCAGGGAGGTTTTTAGCTGGTGTGGGTGGAATGGGACATGGCTGTGGCTCAGGGATCGCTGACTTGAGGGAGAGGGAGACATGTAGCTGGCTTGGGAGAGGAGAGAATGGAACATGGGGCTGGTTCATACGGAGAGTTGCTGGCTTGAGGATGGGAGAATGGGGCATGGGTCTAGCTTAGGGGGAATGGGGCATGGGACTAGGCCTAGAGGTGGTTGCTGGCTTGGGAACAGGAAATGGGACACAGGGCTGGCTCAGGGAAGGGGAATGCGGCATGGTTTTGGCTTGGGGTGGTGGTTTCTGACTTAGAAGGGAGTCATTGGCTTGTGGTAAACTGGTTCCCTAGGTGGGAATGGGATATGGGGCTGACTTGTGGGAAGGGGGGAATGAGGCTGCCGATGTCTTGTCATTTCTCTCTGGCTGGGCTGGGCTCTGCTGGGCTGGAGGCTACAGTTCTGAGACAGCTCCTGAAGGTAGGGACTGGTGGGCTTACTACAGGCCCTCCAAGCTGACCTGAGTTAGAGAGCAGGTCAGCTCTAAGCTGTAGATGTGCTGCAGTTGGGGGGGGGGGCTGTGTGCAGTTCAAGACCTTGGATATTACGTGTTTTGGGAAATGCTGGGTTCACTTGAAACCTGAATATACAGACCTAGTATTCGTGTTTCAAATATGGGAGCCGAAAAGTTTTTTTTTGTTTATTTGGGTTTTCTTGAAACCCAAATGCAGCACAGCCCTATCGAAAAGCATGAAGCTAGCCAGTATATTTAAAAAAAGGCAGGAAGAGCACCTGGATCAGCCACGTTGCCAAGGAACACAGACAAATGAATGGGCTCGGTTGGGCTGGGTCAACTTTATAAAAGCACATGATGCTCAGCGCTAAAGCGGGGACAGTCAAGCCAAATGTGTTTGGCCATTAGCAACACACGACCCTGGCTGCTCCCCCAGAGCAACCAAGTGCTGGGGCATGGTGAACCCATGAGCGATGCACAATCCAGGGAGGGAGAAGCTGTAATCCTGCTCAGCAGCCCTGAGCAAGTGGCTGTTTGCGCTGAAAAGTTCCTTTTTCCTTTTAGGGAAGAAACTCGGCTACACATTCAACAACAGGAACTTCCACAACGTCTCGCTTGGACAGGGCCAAGAGGTGGTCGCTGAGCAAGCCTTGGATCTAGCTGCAGAGGAGGGCCATTGGGTGATCCTCCAGGTACTGTACCTGTACCTTATCAGTCAGTCACCGCGCCCAAGTCACCGCGCCCAAGCCACCTGTTCCCAGAAGAGATCAGATCAGCGAGGACTGGAAGCTGCTTCCAAGACAGCATGGCCTGTTGTTGGGCCCAGCTGCCGCTCTCTCGCTGGGCAGTCCCCACGATTACGTGGGCATGAAGCGTGTGGTCCTTCACATTGGGGTCACTCCCAAGCCCCATGCACACTCCTGTGCTGTTTGTGCACGTAACCCTGCGTGTGCTCAGCACTGTACTCCATGAGGCTTGGGATTGGCCCCTTGATGCCCATTGCTAGGTGTTCTTGAGAAGTGAGACAGAACCACGGAGCTCTGCTCCCCAGCAGAGATGGACTGGCAGGGGGGTTGGGGACCTGAGAGATGGAAGGGGCAGAACTGGAGGCAGCTACAAGGTGGCTGGGCTGGGCTGGGCTGAGAGCCAGTGAAGGGGGTAGAGAGCCCCAAGCACAGCTCAGTAGCAAAGGAGGAAGAGAGAGAGCAAGATGTTGGGGCAGCCCAGCAACCTGGAGCCTGGTTCCCACGAGTCCCAGAGCTGCCGCCTGACCCCTCCCCCCAGGCCTCCTGACCCTCCCCCGCTGAGCTCCCTGAGTCAGGAGGCTGGTTCCTGCGAGCTGCCTCCTCTTCCTGCCCCCAGGCCTCCTGCTGCCCCCCAGCTCCCTCTGGAGGCTGGTTCTCACGAGTCCTAGAGCTGCCTCCTCTTCCTGCTCCCAGGCCTCCTGCTGCCCCCCAGCTCCCTCTGGAGGCTGGTTCCTGCGAGTCCCAGAGCTGCCTCCTCTTCCTGACCCCAGGCCTCCTGCTGCCCCCCAGCTCTCTCTGGAGGCTGGTTCCTGTGAGTCCCAGAGCTGCTGCCTAACCCCTCCCCTGCTCAGCTCCCTCAGGAGGCTGGTTCCCACGAGTCCAGAGCTGCCTCCTCTTCCTGCCCCCAGGCCTCCTGACCCCCCGCCCAGCTGCCTCAGGAGGGGAGGGACAGACGCGTCCTGTGATATTGGGACATTTCCCTGCAGTGCCAGCTCCTGGAGTCCTCTAGCTGTTTAGTTTCTAGTCCAGGGCTGCACAAAGTACGGCCCAAGGGCAAGGATCTTTCCTGTAGCCCGCCATGCCGCCTCCTGCTCTGGCGGGCTACAGGAAAGGGATTCCCTTTCCTCCAGCCCCTGCACTGACGCGAAACCCTCCTTCCTTCTCCCTGATGTCTCCACCTGAGCCCCTCGCTGCCGCTTCTGCCACCCGGATCTCCAGCCTCAGCTCCTTGCTGCCAGGGGGTGGGGTTGTGCAAATTGGGGGCTGGGCCACATGCATCCCACGGTTGGGTCCAAACCAAATTTTTCAGCCCTCAGCACGAATCAAGTTGAGCGCCCCTGTTCTAGTCCTTGTGCTGCAAAGTGGAGCTTGCAGAAGTGAATTCCAAGCCCCCCCGCCCTCCTGTTCACTGTTACTCTTGTTTCCAGCCAGGACAGGCTCATCCCTAGAGCAGGGATGATGCTTAGATTGCTGTTGGTTCACTCTCTCAGCAGCTCGCTGCTGTTTTACAGAGGGCCTCACTTGCTTGTGATGAAATTCTCTCAGGCGGGTTCTTCTCTGAGAATCCGATCTGAAAACTGCGCAGCTGTTCTTACTGTAGTGTGCTCAGCGACACCCCCACCCCACGGAAACGCCAGAGCCTGCCCCCAGCTCAGTGTGCCTGGAAGATACAGAGGAAGCTGAAAAGGGAACCAGGGACTTAGATTGTTCCTGCTGGGATCCCTCTCTGGGTATAAAGTTGGGAGAAATCCTGCTCTGCTGCTGAGCACTTTATCCCAGAACTCAGGCAGCCTCTCCCACAACCACGCGGCACCTGCTCTGATTAAAGAGCTGCTGTCCCAGCATAGATGTGTATAGAAATCATTCTCTTTGCAGAGCTCCTAGCATTGGGTTGGTTGGGGAATAACGAGCTTTGGCAGTGAGCGATAGGGCCCTCCACTGCTCACCCTCAGACACCGCGTTTTGGGGAGGCAGTCGAGTCCTGCTCCGTTACATACACATGGGATGAGCCAGGCTTCCTGTTCCCTGAAATGTCTGAGAGCGACTCAGGAGCCACAAAGATAGGAGTGTTTGATGTAACAGACACCGGTTCCTAGTGTGTTAGAGCCAAAACGGATCCCACCTGCTTCACAGTGCCGGGAAGGTGGGCAGCGGCGCGGACCAAGAGCGAGTGCGCTGAGCTCCCGGCCTCTCTCTGCTTGGTCTGTTTGTGCTGCTTTCCCTGGAGTTCCTGTTCCAAGGAGGGGGTGGGGGTTCGCTGTCCAAGTCAGCCCTGCCGGAGAGAGGCCCAGAGTGAACGGACTCAGGATAGGAAACCTCAGACTTTTATGTGGGCCCTCCCTTTCTAGTTCCTGGATCTCCTCCTCGGAGCCAGTTCCTGTCTTTGATCATTGGAAAACTGAGCTTACGGGAAGGGCGCAGAGACGGAGCCATGTACTCAAGGAGCAGGGACAGATCTAGGATCTGGACCCCCTTCTTCCTGAGCGAATCCCTTAACCGCCCTGGCATCCAACTTCTCTGTGGCCCCTGGAGCTTGGGTTCATTTTCAAAGTGGCCCCTGGGAGGGAAAAGCTTCTCCACCCTCGATCCAGAGTGGATCCTGGCTGGAGACAGGAGATGGAAGACTATGGCACATAACTATGGGGCTCTTCACTCTCCTCGTGTGTGTGTGTGTGGGGGGGGGGGG